>JAODAG010219100.1:3276-13581 GCA_027574785.1 Orphnurgus asper | reverse complement strand
CCCCCCCCCCCCCCCCCCTTCGTGGATCGTTTGGTTGGTCGTGGGTCAGTGTGGATATTATACTACATAGTTTCGTTTGTGGGGGTTATGTGTGAATACTAGGCTATATCATTTGGTTAGAGATGGTTATGTGTGGCTACTAGACTATATCATTTGGTTATAGATGGTTATGTGTGAATACTAGACTATATCTTTGGTTATAGATGGTTATGTGTGAATACTAAACTATATCATTTGGTTAGAGATGGTTATGTGTGGATACTAGACTATATCATTTGGTTAGAGATGGTTATGTGTGAATACTAAACTATATCATTTGGTTAGAGATGGTTATGTGTGAATACTAAACTATATCATTTGGTTAGAGATGGTTATGTATGGATACTAGACTGCATCATTTGGTTAGAGATGGTTATGTGTGAATACTACACTATATCATCTGGTTATAGATGGTTATGTGTGAATATGGTTAGAGATGGTTATGTGTAGCTACTAGACTATGTCATTTGGTTAGAGATGGTTATGTGTGGCTACTAGACTATATCATTTAGTTATAGATGGTTATATGTGAATACTAGACTATATCATTTGGTTAGAGATGGTTATGTGTGGATACTAGACTACATCATTTTCATCAAAAAATAACCCAACAAACAATAACCCAACAACAAAGAATAAACAAAAATTAACCAGTTTTCTCGGTATTCGTTTACTTATAGTCTTGTGTGTTTTTCCTTAGGCCTAATAGTATAACATTCTGTCCATTTTACGTCTATAATTTTCCAGATTCCCGAATTACCCTCATTGTCAAAATTCACAGAAAAATATCTGCTAGGGATTCGATCGAGTGAAGGATGTATTGAAGACATATTTGCAAAACAAGATTTACCAAGCTGAGAAAATGCTTATACACAACCAAAACTGCAACCATTGCTGTCGTTCCTGGTCCAGGCGGCCGTAATTTTTTGTGTAGCTAAAGATAAATGATAATGAAAACTATACTTTGTGATTCGATTTCCGCAAGATGATTCGTTATGGCTTAAGTTGTACCCTAAAAGCAACGTAGTATTGAAAAGGGATCCTTCGATGAAAACTCATAAAATTCGAAAAGGTTAGCGATCAGATTGCTTTTGCTTTTATCGATAAAATATAGTATACTACTCGGCCTACTAGTATAGGCATGGGCTCCTGGTTGCATGGTTATATACAATATGATTCTACAATTGTGACCGTTCCTAGCACATTGGTGATTCACGACGATCAATCTCAACAATTCGACGATTCATCTATCTAATTGTAATAATTATTACAGACCTCTACATCGAGCGACGTAAAATCCAGGAAAGCATAAGTGACTGTTGCTGACGTTAATAAAATTATTTGTACACCTCCAGAGTATCTTACGATATTTTGAAGCATGACACCACGTAAAGATAAATGACTCCGACGGTCTCTGTAGAATTTGAACGAAAAAGGGAGTCGCTTCTCACCGAAAGAAATGTTAGGTACTTGAAAGTGCTTTAACGATGAAACCTGAAGATCGAAGCAGAGCCTCTCTGTGCCTCATGAAACACTTCTTTTCATTTCCCTCGCCAGTGCAGCCTTTTTTTTATTATCTGTATGCATTCGTAATAGTCATAGTTAAGAACATTATAGATAATGTACTTTTTACCTGTTATGGAGAAAAACTCCAATATTTCACTAATAATCTGCAACTCCACTCACTTAACTAAATCATTCAGAACAATTACGAGAATCAGGTTTCGGAAGTTAAAATCTAACCTGCAAAACTTAAGCAATCGTCGGTTAAAGTGAATTAAGTTGAGATCAAATTTCTCTGGTGTGCGATAATTGTGAATCTGCAAGTTTTACTGCGCTTTAGATTTGATTGACGAAAATGCAAATTTATGTGGTTGACACTAAATAAAGCAGAGTTGTATCATGACTGTATTGTCAACAGGAAGTAAGCATAGTAACAGGAAGGAAGCATAGTAACATGAATTAAGCACAATAACAGGATTAAGCACAGTAACAGGATTAAGCACAGTAACAGGATTATGCACAGTTAACAGGATTAAGCACAGTGACAGGAAGTATGCAGAGCAACAGGAATTAAGCACAGTGACAGTAAGTAAGCATAGTGAGAGGAATTAAGCACAGTAACAAGAAGTAAGTATAGTAACACGGATTAAGCACAGTAACAGGGATTAAGCACAGTAACAGGAAGTAAGCAGAGTAACATAAATTAACCACAGTGACAGAAAGTAAGCATAGTAACAAGAATTAAACACAGTAACAGGAAGTAAGTATTGTAACAGGAAGTAAGCATAGTAACAGGAAGTAGGCTTAGTGACGTGAGGTAAGCATAGTAAAAATGAATTAAGCACAATAGCAGGAAGTAAGCATAGTAATTGCAAGAAGTAAGCACAGTAACAGGAAGTAAGCACAGTAACAGGAAGTAAGCATAGTAACAGGAAGTAGGCTTAGTAACGTGAGGTAAGCATAGTAAAAATGAATTAAGCACAATAGCAGGAAGTAAGCATAGTAATTGCAAGAAGTAAGCACAGTAACAGGAAGTAAGCACAGTAACAGGAAGTAAGCATAGTAACAGGAAGTAGGCTTAGTAACGTGAGGTAAGCATAGTAAAATGAATTAAGCACAATAGCAGGAAGTAAGCATAGTAATTGCAAGAAGTAATCACAGTAACAGGAAGTAAGCATAGTAACAGGATGTAGGCTTAGTAACGTGAGGTAAGCATAGTAAAAATGAATTAAGCACAATAGCAGGAACTAAGCATAGTAATTGCAAGAAGTAAGCACAGTAACAGGAAGTAAGCATAGTAACATGAAGTAAGCACAGTAACAGGAAGTAAGCATAGTAACAGGAAGTAGGCTTAGTAACATGAAGGAAGCATAGTAATAGGAAGTAAGCACAGTACCAGAAATTAAGCATAGTAATTGCAAGAAGTAAGTATAGTAACAGGAAATAAGCGCCGTAACTGGAAGTAATGATAGTAACAAGAAGTATAGTAACAGGAAGTAAGCACGGTAACCGGAATTAAGTATAGTAACAGGAAGTAAGCACAGTAACATGAAATAAGCAAAGTAACATAAATTATGCATATTAATTGCAAGAGTAAGCATAGTAACATGAGTTAAGCCCAGTAACTGGAAGTAAGCATAGTAACAGGAGTTAAGCACAGAAACAGGAAATAAGCATAGTAAAAATAAGTAAGCATAGTAACAGGAAATAAGCACAGTAACAGGATTAAGCACAGAAATAAGATTAAGCATAGTGACAGAAAGTAAGTGTTTGGTGACAGCTTGGATAAACAAAGAATACTCACAGCCTGCAGACAGTATACTTTTCTTTGTGACTTTCACAGAATTTTTAACGTATTTTACAGTTCCTGCATTGCCAAGCAAGTTGTTGTGGTTTCCTTTGAACTTAAAATTGGTCATAAAACTGTCTCTATATGAAATTCATATAGTTACATATGGTTGCGTTCTCATTCGTTCTGACCACCGTCATATCTAAGTGAACGTGATCACCTTCGCTCAGACCGGCACAAACACATGTTTTACACAACCATTCTTTTAAGAAAAGTCACTCTGTAAAGAACCTGTGCACGAAAACAAAACGGAGCTACCATCACATGCCTCGGTCCGTGCCAAATTGGTCCACTTCCCAGTTCCAATTTTAACTCCATCGGACTGTGGACATGGGGTTAACTGAGTGCGTGATTCGCACCTGATCCGGGTCAGATCCGGGTCTCTCCGAACTAACACGTCGTACATTGACAAGAAACGAATAAATGATATGAAATGGTATATTGCATGATATTCTTCACTCGTCCAACGAACTCAACACTTACTATGATTGTTTCGGTCATTAATTAACTAACATTATTAACTAATTTTAACTCAAATGCTTGTTTACAGTGGCTCTAGGGGTGACTAATTTTCATGAGATTACGATATCGACTACATATTCCGATTACGCTCTGATTACATAGTTCTATGTTGCTTGTTACAAGACCAAATCGATGGACCCACTTACTGACAGACAGCTCCAGAGCTATGCATCTGATCCATAATATTTCGGTTAATTATTCCTTCTATAGCACCGTTAGTGCACCTGATTATCAAATGCTTACAATTATGATAATCGAGTGGTCAGCGCTAATTTACTCGGATTGGTGTCTTCTTTCTCACACCATTTACGTAGGCAGCTGTTTACAAATGAATCTGATAGCGAAACATCCCCCTGATTCAAGGAAGGTCGGTGTGTGTCTGGGGAGGGGAGAGGGGGGTTGGGTAGGGTCGGTTGATTACCGAGCAAAACCCGACATCGCGACGTTGTAGGGATTGCTATTTCCAACATTCTCTTGTAACGCACGTTATACCAGGCAATCTGTACTCAACAAGCTTTATATTCACGTGATTCACTTTGGAAGCCCTGGGCAGCTTTTAGTGATTGGCATTTTGCTTTGGAATATTGTAATTGTAGCCGTCTCAAGTGCGGCACTAAGTTTTTTCACATTTGGCTACCAATTAGAACAAAATGGGAGTATAGTGTGATACTTGATAACGATGGTGGGTTGAGACTGCCAACGGATCATTCTCCAAAGGGCTGTCCTGCATCAATCCCGAAGTAACTAACATTGAGAACAAGAAACTAAACAGGAACATGAAGGTCATGAAGTAATAAAGTGATACAACAACGTTATGCAACACAAGAGTGCGAAAGTAACCAAAAGTACGTCACATCATGCCTCCAATTGAAGGATTCGTTTGAATAACTAGCAACATAGATGCATGATATCATACAGGAATATAGTCCTAATCATATCCAAAAGGTCATTGAAAGAAATAATAACATTCAACAGAATTATCGGGTATTTGTTAGTAAGAGTCACAGACAATGTTCGGGGAACTGGTCCTCATATGCCAATGGCACATTTCTAATACTTTAACGTCATATGAACAAAAATATGATCAGTGCACATATGTTTTTTTTCTTCAAATTTATAAAAAAAATCTGTGAATCACTTTGGAAGCTCTTGGCAGATTAGTGAGTGGCTTTTTCCTTTTTCGAATAAGTGTTTTAGCCGTCTCATTTTCACATTGGCTGCCAATTACAACGAAATGATTACTAGAGTATAGTTTGACACTTGATCACGAGGAACGGTGGATGCTGTAACTGTATCATTCTCATGCCGCGTCACTCCCAAAGTAAACAACATTAAGAATATGAAAACAAAATACGAACATGAATGTGACTAACGCAACAACGTTATGCAATACAAAGAGTGCGAAAGTAACCTTAGGTACGTCGCACCATTTATCCAATTCAAATCGATATCATCTCGTCGAAACGATGATCGATGAGTTACTATACACCCTCATCATTAGCTGTTTCACTACACACGGAGAGGTAGCTATAAAATACAGCGTAAGACAGATGACGCGACAATAACCTGTCCCCTAGGGGTGTATGCTCAGACTGAGTGTACCATTATATTTATATATGGGGGTATGGGGTCGATTTGTCCCGTGGAACACATTTAGCGTATACTTTTTAAATATGATGTTATGAATGGTTCAGAATGGTCACATAAGCCATGCAATTAATAAAAAAAATAACTTGCATCCGCGGACTCTTGCGGGGTCTAAGGTAGTGGGTGTCGTGATTCCAGGTTTAGCCCAGTCGCGTAGCCAGACTCCTTTTCACAGTGAAGATTAATTTAAAAAGTCATAATTATTACTCCAAAATACACAACAAAATCGCAAATGAACAATTGTTTTATTGTCAGAACAGGGAATTTAACGGTTTATTTCTGCATATTTCCCATCGTGTCAGACCACGTAATTGTTGTTATTGAACGAATGTGGATTTCCATCGGTGGGAGCAAAAAAACATCGATTGTGCAACAGGTCAGTTCCACACAGGCAGATATGCTTAACGTTTAGGAAAGAATGTCCAGTAGGAAAAACATTTGTATTGTTGGATAACAGGAGTCGGACATGAAAATTGTCTCGAAATTGCTAAATCAGTTTTGAATAAAGTTGGTTTTGCTGAAGTTAAGGTGAAACGGGCTCATCGGGATGGTAACCTGCGCAGGGACAAACCTCGTCACATTCTCCTTAAACTTGCTTTCTATACGGATAAAATAGAAGCTCTAAAATCTCAGAAATGAACCATTCTTTATTGTGGAGGACCTCACCTTTATAGACTTACAAGAGAAGCAAAAGTGGAAGGTAACAGTAACTGAACTGTATGGAAGAAGTCCTGTACTTTTGACATTGTGAAAAGCTGAATAACGAAATGGTGGAGTAATAAAGACCAATGTTATAGGCAGGTTCGTGTGGCATGCCTGGCCTGTCCCATGTCACAGACACAATATGGCCATCGACGAGGTGACGATATTCCTTAAGGATACGTTTACTTTTTATAACTATTCTATTATACATCATCTCACAGTAAGACATCATACAATTTTTAGGAAGCATATCCACGACAGTAGTAATATCTTATATACGTCATCGTTATCACAAAACCACCCGTCACGATGAGTAACGTCAATATATGTTCGTACAACGTGAGAGGTATCAGAGAAAGGAATAAATATCGAAAATCATTTACATATTTTCACAACCACAACTCTGATTTTATCCTATTACAATAAGCTCATTCGTTACCCACTGACGTCATTTCATGGTCTGATGAATGGGGAGGAACAACGTTTTATTCTCATGGCACGAACTTGAGCAAAGTAGTCCGGGCAATACTAATAAAGCCAAACATTGAATTCTCAACTATAACAGTAATATGTGATCATATTAATAACCATGGTTGGAATTCTCATTCTAT
The DNA here is from genome assembly GCA_027574785.1 of Orphnurgus asper. NCBI lineage: Eukaryota > Metazoa > Echinodermata > Holothuroidea > Elasipodida > Deimatidae > Orphnurgus > Orphnurgus asper. The sequence goes on along the minus strand of JAODAG010219100.1, from coordinate 6,708 downwards.
TATATGAGGTGGAGATTTTAATTGTGTCATGAATCTTAATCTTGACAAAGTTGGTGGATTAGGCTACCCCAGACAATTTTAATTCGCGTAATAAATTATTTGAATCAATGCAAATATTCTATCTTATAGATATGTGGCGAGGACGCAATCCCCATAGTAAATCTTTTACCTGGCATTCTAATATTGACCCATCTATTCGTTGTAGGTTATACCTTTTTTATCTCTACTCATCTTAAAACTGCAATCACTGATTCTACAATAACCTCGCTATTTGGATCAGATCATTCCAGCGTAACCTTAGCGTTATCAATACGAAATAGAGGAAACGCAATGTGGAAATTCAATACTTCACTCCTCAAAGATGAATAATAAAGTTAAACAATCAATTAATGAAACTATATCTACATGTAATACCAATGATCATAGTATGTTATGGGAAATTTGTAAAGTAAATATTCGCTCAAAGACACTAGCAAGACAGTGAATGGCAAATGAGCGTCACCTAGTAAAGCAAATTTCAATTTTGGAGCGTTTGAATAAAATAATAAATGCTCCAGTTGTCACCAAACTTATCTACCGTTTATTAATCAGAGGGAAAATTCTATTCCAAGTTCTCAATATGGGATCAAAACAACAAGGAATTTGGCTATAATTGGACAGATATATTTAATCTTCCTTACCTAGCAGTGAGAGACACTAGGATACAATATTTCCAGTTTCGATTTTTACACAAAATGTTAGGTACAAATACGTATTTACATAAATTTGATTATAGAAATTCACCATTATGTTCTTTTTGTAATAATGTAACTTTACAACATTTATTTTGGTGTTGTACATATGCAAATGAGTTTTGAATTTTAAATTATCCTTAGAAAATATTATGTTTGGTTACACGGTTGACATAAAACACCCAGTCAATTTCGTCATACTCTATGCCAAGAATTTTATTTTCAATTGTAAAGTTAATGAGGAAAAGCCTGATGCCACTGCGTTTCATATTAAGTTCAATGGTTACCTGGATATCAAGTATTGTATTTTAAAGAAAAAAGACGTTTTTCGTTCTTTGCAATTTCAAGAAGTGTTCAAACACCAACCTTCACTAAATTAATGATGTTAACCTATTCTTTATAACTGATATTGTACATTGAATGATTGTATTGCGTTACACTTAAGTATGACTTTAATGAAAGAACCAATAAAAAAGATGGTTTATCAAACAAAACAAAAAAGGCCAAGGAGGTATGTATACCTTCTAAAGTTGTTTTATATAACAGTTATATGGATTGTACCTTTGACGACATTTGCTAGTCAACCCATTGTATTAGAGCGTTTCAATTTACTGGAACTGTTCAGTAATACATTGACCTATGTAATAAACTGTAAGAATTTAAGAATTTTGTAAATGAGCGATATGAGACTTGCTATCAATAGCACGAAGAACTATATACTGAATCACGAGGAGTTTTGTAGTTATGAGTAATTGAGGTATAACCCAATACAACAGCACAATAGGAAAGGTAGGGAAGCACTAGACTATATTATAAATAGTAAGGAGGATTCTCGGTGAAGGACACTACCTTTAAGCTAGATTATGCCGGATCCATTTGCAAGTTTGCTGCACGTTCTGCCAATATGAGACATCCAGAGTAAATTACAATCAATCATGATTCCTATGAAGGAATTGGAGAACGGTACAAAATTATTTTGTTTAGAAATTCCATTGATGTTGGAATCAATCGTCTTTGATATTGTCGAAATAAGACAGCAGTTGATTTTTGAATTTGGATTGTTTGCTGTAAACCAATTAGTCACGTTGGATATGTCATAATTGACAACATCTGAGTGATGGATGGTAGACATTTTTGGAATAAAACACGTAAATTTGTAATATCAGCTACAACGTGAACCTAAATCTAGGAACGAGAAGAAGCAAGTCATTAATATAGATTAAAAGAAAGTAGTGATCACAAGATTTGAGCCTTGAAGAACAACATTCGCGATTGTACGTAGATACATATAGATACTCCTCGAAACAGTTAGGGGAACACCTAGTACAAGTTATCGCACAACATAATACAAGACAACGCAGTAGCAGATATTACCTTACCAGGATATACATAAACGTGGAAGACAAAGCAAAATAGCGGATAAGTTTTAAAATGCATCGTCATTTGATTTACAACGTAATGCACACAAGACCATCACTGCCGCTAGACGCATAACTAGTTTTAACATTTTTAAACGGGGGCCGCCGTATAATGATTTTCCAATTATCGACGATAGAATGACATACTAGATTTTATCAACATATTACGTATTCAGCCCTCCCTAATCCACCCTCTCAGCTCCTGTCTAGCTCGCCCCTCCACTGATTGACTTTGAAGAGCAACCGTGTAACGTCATAAAATAATATGATAAAATTAACAGCATGTAAAGTTTAGCATTAGAGGCCAGAGGTTAGTAAACATTTACCTTCACGAATAAGCAAACTTAATTTTATATTCACAATTCATTTTTCCCCATTGAATTTGCTTCAGAGGCGTCGCTTACCATCAAGCAGGTATGTGATAATTGTTTTGATATTTGATGTAAGTTCGCTGGCTGATTGCAGATCGTCTCTTCAAAGCAGGTTTTGATTAAACTTTAATTATTTTGTGTATTGATATCTGAGTAGCCTATTTTCCTTTGTCAAATCCATATTGTATACTTATAATATGCCATGCCATGGCCAATAGGATACTTCTGTATGCTTGTAACCATTGGTAACCTGCAGGCCACTAAGTGGCCATGATATTTGTTACTTCACATCTCTCTAATTAGGATGTAATTTGAGCAAAGTGAAGGTTATCGTAGTTCGTCAGCTAGTATAAGTAAACTTCTGCAGCAACTCTGTGAACTCATTTCTGCTGAAGTCTCAAAAACGTTTTGTTATAGGGAAATTCAATATTGGGATGCTGTGAGGCGTGAGTTTCTCCATTTTTCGTCACTCTCGGTTTACAGGGTTACAGCATTAAATATCGATTTAAATTAAGAGTAAAACGAACTTCTAATATCTCCTTATAACAATAATATGAAATGTTCATTACAAAATTTAGATTAACTTCTATATTTCCATTCGGTTAACATTATCGCTGTTCTTTAATAAAGTGGAAGCATTTTACCAATGATAGCATATCCCAATATATATATACAGTTCAATATTGCATGGACATGTACTTAGCATTATGTTTCAATATTACACCAGTGACATGGACTGCCTGCAACAACTGTTCAACCCCTCCTGTGACATATACCGGTCAGTGGCAGCATGATAACCCAGCGAACGGCTAGATTCGAACTGGAAACTTCTACTATATAGTTACCTGTTATTAAGAAAGACAAACTCCCCTTCCCTCCCCTGAAAACAATTTGGAAACAATTTGTTCTAAT
>JAODAG010218989.1:469-13582 GCA_027574785.1 Orphnurgus asper | reverse complement strand
GACAGCTACCTGCGACAGCTACCTGCGACAGCTACCTGCGACAGCTACCTGCGACAGCTACCTGCGACAGCTACCTGCGACACTCACTAATGATTGCATTACCTTTGTACGGTTTGTGGGGATCCTTCAATCTATACCATTACAAATCGCTTACATCGAATATTGTGGAAGCATTAAAAATGCTAAGATCTTTTACAATATTTCAAGAAAATGCTAAATTATTGCTATTTTAGGGTGTAGGCCTAATCCATTCAATAAGTGACACATTTATGAATGTTTCACTGTCGGTTTATGGATGTCGTTAGCTTAAATTGTTTCGGCAAAATGGTGAAATTGATCATTTCTTCATAGTTTAAGCGATTTCATAATTTTCTTCATTGTTTGAAGCGTTGTATCTGGCCTATGTGCCTTTCTCAAATTGAAGGTAGCATCCACATTATATGGTTGCCTTCTATAGTATTTAAAGGATATAAAGTACTGTTAACTTCTAGGAATATAGGTATCGTTTTGAGTTTAAGCGGAAGATATTTCAAATCGAGTTGGGGGTTTCTAATCCAAGAAATCATCTTAATGCGTATATACTATATGTCAGTTCTTCCTTTAAATCATTTTTGTTTTATTAATTACCGGTAGTTAAAGCGATATGAGTGGTTCACACACTCGACTGACACAACTGAGACAACAGCGGCTTCGTCGCAGCCTGAAGTCCACGAAAGCAGTATAAACCTAGAACGTTACCGGTAATGTAGAATATTAAAACAAACATACCATGACTTGTTAAGTACGTCATGGAAACGTGGTTCTGCAATCAAACGCATCCAGTCGAATACCATGATGCTTACTCAACTGAACCATTTTCTACCGCGAACACAGTAAGTTAAATTAAGTCCCACATACCCTTCACCGACCAAGCCATAAACCGTGTGATATATAAGAGTACTAATTGACTGTGTAGTGTTTGGCGGATCTAAGATGTTACACCTCAACACCCACTGTTCTCGCCAGGGTATTGATCACAATGACGGAAAAAGAAACCGGTTATTTTATGAAATGTGTGAAAATCACGAATCATATCTCTCGCCAACATTTCTCTACTGTTTCATACGTAATAGCGATATACTACTGTTTAGAAGGAATATAAGCGTTTTCGTGCATTGACCAAAATGTTTAGTAGACAAAAAATCACACAGGAGCTGAAAAACCATCGTTATAAAGAAACATGGCGGGTATCTCTGCTTGGACTGACTCCGGCCTGGCTTACGAATATACGAAATTATTTAAAAGACGTTGTGGTAATTTGGATGGAGCATATGAAAAGAACAAGACTATAAACACATTATTTTGTATTCATTACTCATAAAAAAAATACTTACGATCCGTCGGGATTCATCAACACTCAATCAGCACACCAAATCCTGTATCCAATGATTAATACAAACAATAAGAAAAAATACCTGCTTTTTAAGAAAAGCCACCATAGAAAGAACCTGGGGTCTAAAACCAAACAACGGCAGCATATGTGCGACGGCACCTTATATACCCTATATCTATCTGACTGGTTCGATCGACGTGGAGATCATTGGGAGTGTTTATGTGGTACATTACGTAACGTGTAGCCCGGCCATGAATCGGAGGAGGATAGCACCGGCTTTAACCCACGCATAGTAGACGCATGCTCTTAGCCAAAATACCGAAAAAACACTTAGTGTACCTTGTTTCTTTACCAGGTACCCTAGAATGGTGATACCGGGCCACCTCGTAGAACCATAGAGCTAATGTATGTAGGCTGCCTACCTTTTGTACATCTAATATAGTAGTACTTGCAGCTTTTTGGAGGTTGATTGTCTAAAGTACAGAAAAGGTCAAGGAACGCGATGAAGGTCCTAATTACTGATTATAGCTGTTGGATTCTGGATTTGATTGCATCTCTCCACAGTTAGAGTAACGGGATTGTAAGTCACTCAATGAGGAAGTGGGCCATGAACGACATTACCCACTAAGTGCAATCAACTATTGAAATGAAGGGTGCAACAATCTCAGATACTGATAATATCAGTATGATATCATTGTATGATATCATACTGATAATATCAGTATGATATCATATTATGATATCAGTGACAATCATCTACTGACATCAAATGTGAGTATAACGTCTAAACAATACATGATTACCGTACTAAAATATGAGTCAATTGATTGATTGACTGTTTCATTATAGAGAGTAAGGTGAGGGGTGAGGGGAAGGGGATTCTCTTGGTTTACAGCAAAGTTGTAGTAACAAGTTAAAAGGTGTTTCATAATTATTCCCACGAGAGTATGTACACGACTAGCTCAGTATTGGCTTTCTGTCAGGTGAGAGTATAGTGCGTCACAAACTGATCATATAGTGCAGAGCTGTATCTTTAACATGATGATTACAACAAAAGTAAATGTATAGGATATTCAATCGAATCGAACTAAGATATCCTGTTGATACGAAAACTAACAGTTATTTGTAATGCGAGGTAATTATAAGTATTTTGAAGGTATAGGCCTATCTCTTAAATAGTTCCCATTGCCAGCCGATAGGCTAGCCAATATTTTGCACGGGATCCTCAAATGATACGAGGGATTTTATATTCGTAGTCAATTTATATATTGGTTATACCGTTATACCGACGCCCAAAAGCACGAATAATTTTGCCGCGTTTCGCGCGGAATTGCTTTCGGAGCATAGCATAATTCTGAGGTATATCCAGAGTGATGACTCATGTGAAATCAAAGACAATGGCGTAACCACCGGCTATGTCGCAAATTATAAAACAAACCGGCCACATTTTGAACATAGGTTACTTCAAGATTCTTTTTTCAAAAGGGAGGGGACCCCTTCCCCTTATCGAAAAGATATGGTACGATTTTGCACGTAGATGACCTCAACAACTATTTTACTTTTTACTTGGATACAGTCGGCAAATTTATTTTACATCCCGAAAAAATGCATGGTGGCGGTGGCATGTGTATGTGGTGTGTGCGGTGGTGGTGTCATGTGTGTGTGGTGTGTGGTGGTGGTGGTGTCATGTGTGTGTGGTGTATGTGGTGGTGTGATGTGTGTGGTGGTGGTGTCATGTGTGTGATGTGTATGTGGTGGTGTGGTGTGTGTGGTGGTGGTGTCATGTGTGTGTGTGGTGTGTATGTGGTGGTGTCATGTGTATGTGGTGGTGATGGTGTCATATGTGTGTGGTGGTGTGTGGTAGTATGGTGTGATGTATGGTGGGTGTGTGGGCAATGTGTGGTGTGGGTTGGGGAGGGGAGGGTAATTTCACAACACTGAGAAGGCTTAAAGCACTCCCCCAAAATTAGAGCTCATTTGATATGTAATCTATAGGAAGCCGAAATTGTAAGGGTAAAGTTTTATTGCTTCTTGAAGTAAATATTAACTGAACGAGCGAAAGATGTTGTAATCGGGTTGATAAAGAGCTGGTTACATCGGTGAGAGGTACTTTCAACTCACTCGAGGTAATGACAGATCAGCTGCACGAGGGAGGCTAGGTGGATCTGTCATCCTTATTAGATCTCTTCATCCGTTTGGCGCCTCCTGGACTAACAAATCCTGTTTTAATGACTCTGTGTCTAACAAGTCTCACAAGAGACCCCTCGCCCTTTCCGTGTTACAAGAACGTAACGACAGAATAGCTAGTCCTGCATTCCCATGTGTAATGACAGATAGCCTAACATATGTCCTTAATTGTAGTGACATATCTGGTATACCATAACCCTAACCAAAACCGAACTTGTCATTGACTCTATGTTTCAGTATAAAGTTAACATATATAATCGTATATATACATAGTCCTAAATAGCCTATAGATAGATAGATAGATAGATAGATACAGAGGAAGTCAAGAAATATCCCTTTTGTCGTGTTTACAAAGGCAGTCAACTTATTCCCCTTTGTCTCCATTGTGACATTGAGAAAGTGTTTTACAACTTAAAAAAACAACAACATATCTTTTGTCTTTCAGACAGGAGTCAATAAATATCTCCTCTATCTTTAACAGAGGGATTCAAGAAACATTTCAAGAAACATCTCTTTTGTCTTTCATACAGAAGGAGTCAATAAATATCCCCTCTATCTTTAATCAGAGGGATTCAAGAAACATTTCAAGAAACATCTCTTTTGTCTTTCATACAGAAGGAGTCAATAAATATCCCCTCTATCTTTAATCAGAGGGATTCAAGAAACATTTCAAGAAACATCTCTTTTGTCTTTCATACAGAGGGAGTCAAAAAACATTCCTTTTCTCCAATTGGTTGGATTGTTTTCGGAAGTATCACTCACATATTGATTGGCAATCGCATTTATGAGATCCTACTTCAAAGTTGGGAAATACAACCTTCAGTTTTCCATCACGGACATATCATTTCCATGACCCCACGTACTAGTAACGCACATTGAACAATTAGAGCTTTATTCGAGTCCCAAGGGATAACTTTCATAAGAAGTAAAACACTGAATTGTACATACCGTCTGCTACTCAGTTTCTGCTGCTACCGCTATTAAAATATTGTTCTTCTCAGGCGTAGAAAATTAGGTGAAGATATCAACTTTTAAGTGAAAGCAAGGTTAAAAGTAATGAAAGTCGACGCGATCTTAAATGTTTTTTCTACATCACGCGAGCACTCTCATTCTCATAATGCTGGGATGGTTTAGTTTAAGTCTAGTACCGCATTGCAGGAAATGGGGCGAAGAGTAATTTCGGTGTGAAAATTGCAACATTTTGATTTCTGGTAATAAAAGTTGGTCGTCCAATGATTATGAACTGCTAATTACAGATTAATTGATGTAGTTACTTTTGCACGTTGTCTAGAGAACGTTAATTAAATATTAAAACCCCAAAGCGGTATACAATCAAAACGAAATACGAGTCCTGTTTCGTTTACACTGCAAATGCGCGACGGATTGCGGTCTACCATTCAAGTGTACACATATTCAACCCCCAAATATTGACCATACAGAAATCGAAAAATAAAAAATAAATGTAACTTACTAGCGCTCTCGATGTAAACATAAATTTATAGTCTTATGTCAATCCTTATTCGTAGGACTATACCACTCTTTTCTGCACTATCATAGAGTATTCATCATTCGTCAGATTATACCACTCTTTTCTGCACTATCATAGAGTACCGGTATTTTTCATTCGTCCGATTATACCACTCTTTTCTGTACTATCATATATAGAGTATTCCTCATTCGTCGAACTGTACCACTCTTTTCTGCACTATGATAGATTATTCCTCATTTGTCTGAGTATACCACTTTAGTCTGCACTATCATAGATACCATAGAGTATTCCTCAATGGTCGGATTATACCACTCTTTTCTGCACTATCATAGAGTATTCCTCGTTCGTCAAATTATACCACACTTTTCTACACTATCATAGAATATTCCTCATTCGTCAGATTATACCACTCTTTACTGCACTATCATAGAGTATTCCTCATTCGTCAGATTATACCACTCTTTTCTGCACTTTCATAGAGTATTCCTCATTCGTCAGATTATACCACTCTTTTCTGCACTATCATAGAATATTCCTCTTTTGTCTGACTATACTACTATTTTCGGCACTATCATAGAGTATTCCTTATTCGTAGGACTATACCACTCTTTTTTGCACTATCATAGAGTACCGGTATTCCTCATTCGTCAGATGATACCACTCTTTTCTGCACTATCATTGAATATTCCTTATTCGTCAGATTATACCACTATTTTCTGCACTATCATAGAGTATTCCTCATTCGTCAGATAATACCACTCTTTTCTACACTATCATAGAGTATTCCTCATTCGTCAGATTATACCACTATTTTCGGCACTAGCATAGAGTATTCCTCATTCGTCGATTATACCGCTGTTTTCTGCACTTTCATAGAATATTCCTCATTCGTCAGATTATACCACTATTTTCGGCACTATCATAGAATATTCCTCATTCGTCATATTATACCACTGCACTATCTGCAATATCATAGATATCATAGAGTATTCTTCATTTGCAGGACTATACCACTCTTTTCTGCATTGTCATAGAGTATTCCTCATTCGTCAGATTATACCACTCTTTTCTGCACTATCATAGAGTATTCCTCATTTGTCTGACTATACCACTATTTTCGGTACTATCATAGGGTATTCCTCATTCGTCAGATTATACCACTCTTTTCTGCACTATCATAGCGTATTCCTCATTCGTCAGATTATACCACTATTTTCGGCACTAGCATAGATTATTCCTCATTCGTCGATTATACCGCTGTTTTCTGCACTTTCATAGAATATTCCTCATTCGTCAGATTATACCACTATTTTCGGCACTATCATAGAATATTCCTCATTCGTCATATTATACCACTGCACTATCTGCAATATCATAGATATCATAGAGTATTCTTCATTTGCAGGACTATACCACTCTTTTCTGCATTGTCATAGAGTATTCCTCATTCGTCAGATTATACCACTCTTTTCTGCACTATCATAGAGTATTCCTCATTTGTCTGACTATACCACTATTTTCGGTACTATCATAGAGTATTCCTCATTCGTCATATTATACCACTCTGTTTTGCACTATCATAGAGTATTCCTCATTTGTCTGACTATACCACTATTTTCTCAACTATCATAGAGTATTCCTTATTCGTCGGATTATACCACTCTTTTTTGCACTATCATAGAGTATTCCTCATTCGTCAGATTATACCACTCTTTTCTGCACTATCATAGAGTATTCATCATTCGTCAGATTATACCACTCTTTTCTGCACTATCATAGAGTATTCCCCATCTGTCTGACTATACCACTCTTTTCTGCACTATCATAAAGTATTCCTCATTCGTCATATTATACCACTCTTTTCTGCACTATCATAGATTATTCCTCATTCGTCGGACTATACCACTCTTTTCTGCACTATCATAGATACCATAGAGTATTTCTCATTCGTCAGAATATACCACTCTTTTCTATACTATCATAGAATATTCCTCATTCGTCAGATTATACCACTCTTTCTGCACTATCATAGAGTATTCATCATTCGTCAGATTATAACATTATTTTCTGCACTATCATAGAATAATCCTCGTTCGTCAGATTATACCACTCTTTTCTGCACTATCATAGAGTATTCCTCATTTGTCTGACTATACCACTCTTTTTTGCACTATCATAGAGTACCGGTATTCCTCATTCGTCAGATGATACCACTCTTTTCTGCACTGTCATAGAATATTCCTCATTCGTCAGATTATACCACTATTTTCGGCACTATCATAGAGTATTCCTCATTCGTCAGATGATACCACTCTTTTCTGCACTATCATAGAATATTCCTCATTCGTCAGATTATACCACTATTTTCGGCACTATCATAGAGTATTCCTCATTCGTCAAATTATACCAATCTTTTCTGCACTATCATAGAGTATTCCTCATTCGTCTGACTATACCACTCTTTTCTGCACTATCATAGAGTATTCCTCATTCGTCAGATTATACCACTCTTTTCTACACTATCATAGAATATTTCTCATTCGTCAGATTGTACCACTGCACTATCTGCACTATCATATATATCGTAGAGTATTCCTCATTTGTCGGACTATACCACTCTTTTCTGCACTATCATAGAGTATTCCTCATTCGTCAGATTGTACCTCTGCACTATCATAGATATCGTAGAGTATTCCTCATTTGTCGGACTATACCACTCTTTTCTGCACTATCATAGAGTATTCCTCATTCATCAGATTATACCACTCTTTTGTGCACTATCATAGAGTATTCCTCAATCGACGGACTATACCACTCTTTTCTGCACTATCATAGAGTATTCCTCATTTGTCTGACTATACCACTATTTTCTCTGCTATCATAGAGTATTCCTTATTCGTAGGACTATACCACACTGTTTGCACTATCATAGAATACCGGTATTCCTCATTCGTCAGATGATACCACTCTTTTCTGCACTATCATAGAATATTCCTCATTCGTCAGATTATACCACTCTTTTCTGCACTATCATAGAGTATTCCTCATTCGTCGATTTTACCACTATTTTCTGCACTTTCATAGAATATTCCTCATTCGTCAGATTATACCACTATTTTTGGCACTATCATAGAGTATTCCTCATTCGTCAGATTATGCAGTACAGTGCACTATCTGCACTATCATAGATATCATAGAGTATTCCTCATTTGTCTGACTATACCACTCTTTTCTGCACTATCATACAGTATTCCTCATTCGTCAGATTATACCACTCTTTTCTGCACTATCATAGAGTATTCATCATTCGACAGATTATACCACTATTTTCTGCACTGTCATATAATATTCCTCATTCGTCAGATTATACCACTCTTTTCTGCACTATCATAGAGTATTCCTCATTCGACAGATTATACCACTATTTTCTGCACTGTCATATAATATTCCTCATTCGTCAGATTATACCACTCTTTTCTGCACTATCATGGGGTATTCCTCATTCGTCTGACTATACCACTCTAGTCTGCACTATCATAGAATATTCCTCATTCAGTTTTTTAGTTACTTTCTTTCTAATCGTATGTTAACTATTTTATCGAGTGGAATGACCATTAGTTTATAATTCTTGCAGTTCCATTTTAAGTACCCATCTATCATGCTTTCAGATAAATATATCCGTGATTTTGATATTGCTGGGAAGGATAAAATTATTCTTATGAAGTTGACGTAAACCGATAACGTTTTGTGCGGCAAACGTATGTGTTACTGAATATGATGTTTCTGCATATGTTGTTACTGGACACATGCATTATCTGTTTGATAACTTTCGTCATTCTAGGTTTCTACGGAAGGTCATTACTTTTCTTATAAACCTAGCTTATACCGTGTCTTTCAGATTTCTCAAAATTAAAATCAGGATATTTCCTCTCCGAGCAATGTTGCTGACGTCAGTCTAAACTGTAATACATTACGTTGATGTTAACATAGTAACTGTCTTCACAAATACGTAGGCGTGGTAACCGGCTGGGCAGAGGGAGGAAACATGAGGGGGGGGGGGTGTTGGTGATATTTTCGTCCCGGCGTAGTAGTGGTTTCCTCTTTTCGCGTCATTGTGTTTTTGTTAACATCATTTACTGTACATATGCGCGGATGTACTTTATCCGCGCGCAGTTCAAACGTTGTTACACTGTTCAAATTGGAAAAAAATTACATATATGAGTGATATGCGCACAAGCGAATAGCTTGAACATTTTAACAACAAACCTATTCCAATTTGGGAATATCATGTAGGTTATAGTAATTTTCGCGCGGGGTACCCTTTTCTACATTCTAATTCTGGCGTTCCTTTGAGTACATGCTTTTAATATCCCTTGCCAACTGCCCCACTACCTAACCCCCTTCCCATTTCCCTCTCCTCTCCACACATGCATAACTGTTAACCTCTACTAGTATACTATCTTGTAGCAGGTAAATATCTATAATCTCTTTATAATCTCAATGAAAGCAGTAATAAATAACTTCAGACACATATGCTGTGTGTAGTTGCAGCTGCACATGAAAATGATTTCCCCGGTTTCTTTTACCAACAAAACACTAAATAATTTGTCGTGATTAGGAAAATTGTATTTTAATTCTACGCTACATGTAAACTAACCTCTTTGATGTCTACCCCAAAGAACTATACCAGGGTAAACTGAGAATATTATACCAGGAACCATCGCTGACGGTTTATTTCCATAAAGACCATCTGGACTCGATTATTATCTCTGTTCATTAATCTAAGAAGTGACATTTATGTCACGATTGTCCAAAACAAAGGGAAGAACCATGGTGTCATTTAGTGTCCAATGTCTTTGTTAAGATCACTTATGTTCATTCACAGGTAAACAGGTAGGATTGTAAATTGAATGCTTTTAGCTTTTCGTAAATCTCCTCGGGGAATTTGTTGCATTTCTCGGTTTCTTAGAGTGCACAACTCCATCCCCACAACCAAGCTTTCTCTAATTGAAAGATATCATATTAAACCGAATCATCAGCCAAACGCCAAGGTAGATAAACTGAAGGTTAGACAAGCTACTAGAAGGGACAGAAGTTAAGGAGGAGATATAGTAAGGCGAGCAGTAAGTAGCAAGGCTATCTGTATTTGATACTATCATCGGTAGATGACAGTAAGTGTTAGCAAGGCTATCTGTATTTGATACTATCATCGGTAGATGATACTGTATCTGATACTGCCATGCGAGTAAGTGTAGCAAGGTTATGTACATGATTATGTCATGGGTAGAGTAAGTGTAACAAGGCACTGTACCTGATACTGTCATGTTAGTTAGTGTAGCAAGGCTCTGTACCTGATACTGTCATGTGAGTAAGTGTAGCAAGGCTATGTCCCTTATACTGTCATGTGAGTAAGCGTAACAAGGCACTGTACCTGATACTGTCATTTTAGTAAGTGTAGCAAGGCTCTGTACCTGATACTGTCATGTGAGTAAGTGTAGCAAGGCTATGTCCCTTATACTGTCATGTGAGTAAGCGTAACAAGGCACTGTACCTGATACTGTCATTTTAGTAAGTGTAGCAAGGCTCTGTACCTGATACTGTCATGTGAGTAAGTGTAGCAAGGCTCTGTACCTGATACTGTCGTGTGAGTAAGTGTAGCAAGGCTATGTACCTGATGCTGTCATGGGTAGAGTAAGTGTAGCAAGGCTCTGTACCTGCTACTGTCATGTGAGTAAGTGTAGCAAGGCTATGTACCTAATACTGTCATGTGAGTAAGTGTAGCAAGGCTCTATACCTGATACTGTCGTGTGAGTAAGTGTAGCAAGGCTATGTACCTGATGCTGTCATGGGTAGAGTAAGTGTAGCAAGGCTCTGTACCTGACACTGTCATGTGAGTAAGTGTAGCAAGGCTCTGTACCTGATACTGTGTGGGTAAAGTAAGTGTAGCAAGGCTATGTACCTGATACTGTCATGGGTAGAATAAGTGTAGCAAGGATATGCACCTGATACTGTCATGTGAGCAAGTGTAGCAAATATAACAAGATCGCTCCTCACACCGTGACTCAGCAGTAAACAACATTAGCCTAGTATTATAGAAACAAAGGATTAAGACAGTCCAATCATCAAAATAATGAATTCATAAGCGAACTGTAAAGGAAGATGCTAATTGACCAATTGTGTACATTGAATCCATTGATTAAAGACTTTAAAGCAGCTTAATGGGTATTAAATAAAATATACCGTAGCCTATACAAAAACAGTAAATGTTTTCATGCCTAGTGGTGCGTATTAGTAACGTGATATGGTTATCCGTGTCAACATATCGACAGTTGTGTATTTTGCTCTAAAACACATCATCGTGCTGCATATAATGAATTCATAGTCATCTGTTCCTGACACAGTGTCTCTCGTTCTCAATCATGATGACAACAAACGGGACTGGTCTTTCATTCATTGTTGCCATACTCTCATTGGGAATAGCTGAAATACACTAGACGTACAAACATCTATACGGTAACAAGCACTCGCCTAACGTTATAGCTACAGTCAAATGAAGACGATATCATAAAACGAAGACCTCGAGCGAATAATTATTGTAGCTGTATACGCCCTTTAAAATCACGCAACATTTTGCTTTTCAACCGCGTAAAATGAAGTGTCTGTAGCAATCACTAAACCTGCACGTTGGTTCAGCTTAATTGATCAGCCTTATAAAATCGATCAGGACAGCCTGAGCAGACGCCTCGCGGCAGGTAAAGGTATTGGCAGCGCCACAAACTTGACGAAACAGTTTACAAAATGGTTTTAAGTCGTCACTCGTCCCCCGGTAAATTTGATTTGCTAGGGAACTTGGCCACACTCAACAGCCCACGTCAACGCTTGGTTAAGGAGATAAGAATGACATATTTAACTAATTAAGGCTAAAGCGATTTGTCACTTACGTTTTATGCCCCCTAAAGAGCATTAAGACTGATGAATCTCCTAAGATCAACGAGACGTGTTTCCTGGAAGGTTTTCTTTGAGTTTAAGAATGTCTTCTTCCTAGATATCGCGGATATTATTAAATAAGAAAGCTAAAAGCCAACAAGTACGGTGGCCGAGAAATTCACAAGGTATTTTACTTTAGTACCGTATAGTATTTAGGAAACCTCATAGGCTCATAAAGAAGCGCTATCCGTGTTTTAATTGCGGGTGAACACCGGCGTTAACAACCCTTCTCTTTTCGACCAATGTCCAGAAGTTACCGGTATGGGGCAGACATGTACCCATCCATCCCATCCTACTCACGGGACCGCCATTTAACGTTCCAATCCGACGCCGGACGTGAGTGTACCTGGATCTTTGACCACTTTCTCAAAGACCGAGGGAAGGGAGATCAACCTGTTCATTACCACTGCACTGCAGCTATTCTGAGCGATACCAAAGAAACCCACCGAACCATAAATCTACACTCAACACCATACAATACAGCACTGATCACCACTGTATAGCAGCTGTATTGATCTGGTTATAACTGGGGATCGAATCGAAGGAACGTTGCCGCCGTACTCTGGTTAAAACGAGCCACCCACCGTCCCACCACTACGACTTACTCACGGTGGGTGAATGGAGCGTGGAGAGTCGTTGAGGATTCTGAGGATTATTATTAAACAGGTGAGAGTTCACGCAATTGGAATGTTCCACTGGAATATGGGGAACATTTTGATGTTGATTTTGATGTTGTGATATAAGCAGTATATTTTAGGGGTAATAGGTCCTGCTTGAGTTGCTACCCCTACTGTGTTGTGATATACACGTTATAGTTTTCGGGTAGCGGTAACAGGTCGCCGCAAAGGTCGCGGCAATATGACCTCTAAGAGTCAATATGAACCATACCAAGAGCATTTGCATTCCGCTGAATACTACCACAGCAATGGACCTATTAGTGGAACTACCACAGTAATGGACCTATTAGTGGTACTACCACAGTAATGGACCTATTAGTGGAGCTACCACAGTAATGGACCTATTAGTGGAGCTACCACAGTAATGGACCTATTAGTGGAGCTACCACAGTAATGGACCT
>JAODAG010218878.1:2558-12797 GCA_027574785.1 Orphnurgus asper | reverse complement strand
GCTGAAACCACTCAATCGCACCATCAGGAATGAAACCATTGAAGCACACCACTAGGAATGCTGAAACCACTCAATCGCACCATCAGGAATGAAACCATTGAAGCACACCACTAGGAATGCTGAAACCACTCAATCGTACTACCAGGAATGGAACCACTGACTCACACCACTAGGAACGAAACCATTGAAGCACACCACTAAGAATGCTGAAACCACTCAATCACACCATCAGTAATGAAACCACTAAATGACACCACTAAGAATTCTGAAACCACTCAATCACACCATCAGGAATGAAATCATTGAAGCACACCACTAAGAATTCTGAAACCACTCAATCACACCATCAGGAATGAAACCATTGAAGCACACCACTATGAATGATGAAACCACTCAATCGTACTACCAGGAATGAAACCACTGAATCACACCCTAGGAATGCCGAAAACACTCAATCACACCATCAGGAATGAAACCACTCAATCACACCACTATGAACGAAACCATTGAAGCACACCACTATGAATGCTGAAACCACTCAATGGCACACCATCAGGAATGAAACCATTGAAGCACACCACTAGGAATGTTGAAACCACTAAATCACACCATCAGTAATGAAACCACTGAAACACACCACTATGAATGATGAAACCACTCAATCGTACTAACAGGAATGGAACCACTGAATCACACCACCTGGAATGAAACCACTGAATCACACCCTTAGGAATGCCGAAACCACTCCATCACAACATCACGAATGAAACCACTGAATCACACCACTATGAACGAAACCAATAAAGCACACCACTAGGTATGCTGAAACCACCCACCCAATCATATCACCAGGGATGGAACCACTGACTCACACCACTAGGAATGAAACCAATAAAGCACACCACTAGGAATGTTGAAACCACTAAAGATCACCACTAGGAATGTTGAAACCACTAAATCACACCACTATGAATGCTGAAACCACTACAGCACGCCACTGGGAAGTGCTGAAACCACTAAATCCCACCAGTTCTAGGAATGCCCATCCATATTTCTAACACAATTATAAATTTTTACTATTTAAACCTCGTGGCAATGAGAATTACCATTATTAAGGGTGTACCGTAATATAGAAGATATCTTCACAGGATAAAAGTCATTGCAGCTAAGCGATATTGCTCAGCCACTAGCAATAACCAGTCGACAAAATAATAATTTCTGCTGGTTTATATTTACGTAACTTTCAGAGTACTACCAGTACGTCTGCAATGATGCGACATGGTTCCCCATCGACATAAAGAAGTGCACAACGAAACACCAATAATAATTCCTGTTTACATCTTTGCAAATTATTATTGAAGCGAGACTATACAAGGAATTGCTCTCTCTATATATATATATATATTACACAAGGCATCATTCTGGATGGCGTGCTATTTCTACTGGTATCATAACTTTCAGGATGTATTATTATAGGCTATGCGGTATTATCTGACGTTAAATAAGTTTCAGTTATGATGAGCCCGGTAATGAGATTATGAGTAGCCCAATGCAGCGGTAACCATGTATTTACAGCCCGGCGATAGAAATAAGATTTTGGGGCTGGGGGTGAATCAGGAACTGTTTTGCACTCAAAGCGCTCGAAATTTCAATACTCCACTCTAAAGAGACTTTTTAAAAGAGACTTTTTTTTCGGTGTGTAACTTGTCGGGAGCCACAGATGAAAATCACCGTCCGCCTGCGCTGATTCAACCAATACGGCTTTAAATGGATTAGTAATTATTGAAGTTTAATTTATTAAAAAATTATTGTTATAATATCTGAGCGGAGCCTGAGTTAGGCCTGTCAGGTTGTGTTTACATCTTCCACTACTTCACAATTTGTCCACAATTCAGGGACATTTAATCGAGGGCGCTATACCGTATTGACATGATTGTTTTATCGACTAACCCTATCCCCTGGAATCTCGTACAGTCCGTGTGGAGGTGTTACACTGATAAAAAAAAATTATATTCAAACTGCTCTGATGATAATGTTAGGCTTATAATACATAATATAGTTTATTGAAGGCTGCAATGGCGGCATTACAAAGTTACAACGGAACAGAACATAGAGTTTAAATAATAATAAATAAAAATCAATATTTTCAACAGGTTTGCCAGATCGTTGACCAAAAAATAAATACAGACTTATCTCGAGAACTGGCAAACATCAAACGTAAGTATTTCATTTCACTTTGATATAAATATACAACAAAGCTATGATCCAAAGCAAATTGTGGTTTTATTTTCAAAGTTTGAAATTGAGGGTCTAGTCAAACAACAACATTTGCTATAATCAATGAGCTGGTACCGGCGTATTCATTAATTAACGCTTTCAGTTTTAAAGTATACATTTAGTAGATAGTGAACAATAATATTTTTTGACCAGTCTCTGTTATATTTTCCGCATTAACTGACTCAATGGATGGTCTCTCCCAACAGTCGTTGCTCCTATCAATGACACTGACGCAGAGGTAGACTATTCTCTCGTAGCGCCGCCACTATTCAACGTATCTCTGACTACGTCACACCAGGTATTGGGGTAATTGTGATTTGTTGCTTCAAAAGGAAGAAAATGAAACTCTAAGCAGTGTGTCTGATATGATCCCGATCCTGAGATGATCCTGAGATTATCCCGACCATGTCCCTGGGATTATCATGACCCTGAGATGATCCTGATAATGATCATGAGATGATCATAATCTTGAGACGATCCTGATCCTGAGATGAGTCTGCAGTCTATCTTTATCATATATCATCCACTAAATTAACTACAACTAGAATGGAATAGTACCGTAGTCTACCGTGCAAAATATGTTAATTATATAAAGGCTGATACATTAAATTATATAAGTTAAACAAACTTTCGACAAACTTTCGACCGAGAATCCATCGACCCTTATCTCATTGTTTTCGACAAGGCTTGTGTTCGTTTAGTGACATTTAACTCATCAAAACTATAATATTTGCAGTCGGTTTTCTTTATGCTTTTATCTTCCTTTGGAATCAAAGAATGCTCCTGTTACTCATAGCAGTCTGCTTAATTAATGTAAAATCGTAAAATACCAAATCGCCGATATTCCTACCAATTTATTACCCCGGTTAACACCCGACCAGGGAGAGGTATACCAAATAGGGAACCACACCGAGGCACCATATACAGTACCCACAATTTCACGCGACGGAGACGAATCTAAGATGGTATTCATGTGGGTGACTGACTACGTCGCTAACAGCGCTGGATACGTGTTGCACAATACTGGATTTTTTCACTACAACGTTACCCAAGACAAGGTTTGAGTCATTTTCCCCAGCTTTTTTTTTCTTTTTTTTACTAACACTTTCTCTTTAATTCTACCCATAAATTAATGCTTCTTGGTTCTACGCCTAAGTTTAACTGCTATTCACGAATGTTTGACCAAATAGCCTACTCAGTACTAAATTGGAAATTACATCAGAAATTATTGTCTTCAAACGGGCGCTGATTTCGAGGAGGAGGGTGGATTCACCCCCTTCCTCCGCCGGCTCCTCCCTCTTTTGAAATGGAGACGTAACAGAAGGCATGCGCAGTAGTCGACTGTGGGTAATCATCATAGTCTATGTGTTTGATTACACGCCGTCACATTAATCCTGATCGGTTAATTAATCTTCGGACATTTTCCGCAGTCCAATTTGCTTCACGGTTACATTGTTCCAAATAGATCAATATCGAAGAAAAAATACATGCAGCCACGAAATTCGAAACAAAAAGCAAATAATAATAATAATAATAATAATAACATCTTCCCTAATTCTTTCGCAAAAAAAATATTGCTATACATAATATTATCAATCCTCTGTCAAACGTTGTAACAACAAAACCTATAGACATTATAGAGAGTCGCGGAGAACCCACCCGTCTCTGAGAAGACAGTTCTGACTGAATCTTTCGATATTTTGATTTATAGACTATATTGACACTATTGACTCAAGGGCGATCCGAGCTATCACTTCACTGACTCACCGTTTTTTTTATGGTTTTCTCTTGGTGTACCAGATTCCAGCCGGCAGCAAATTTAGTTTGAACACCTCCGCCTTTTCCGAGCATTTTCTAATTCCTCAGGTAAGCCTATAAGATGTTTTGTTATCGTAAGGGTGGATGACTGCATACATGACCGCCGGTGTGTGGCCTAACTTAGTAAATTAACATACACAATGTGGTGGAAGAATCGTGCGCACTACATATTGAACGATCGTAACTTAATTTAAATGTCTTATTTGCAATGATCCATGCAGTTTCATGTTGTCGCCATATTTCCCTTCATTATATATATAGTAAAACCACGCTCGTAATAACCATCTGATAGGAACTTTATCAAGGTTGTGATCACGACGCGGTATTATATTACATACCCTTCCTGCACTAACATTGATCTAAGTTGTGGTAATGTGGTGACCGAAATATTTGGTTTTTTTTTCTGTTTTTTGGATCGCCGAGAGATTTCAGTGACCTTTTTATCCTTTTTAAAAATGATTATTCTCGTTTTTTTTTATTTTTTATACTGAACAGCTCTTCAAGTTGTACCCAGATATGCTGATGCAACTTGACCTCAATACGACCCAGCCGCCCTCTGTGAGCATCGGCCCGGGCCATGTCGGTGCCACGGTGACCGGTGACGTAACTGCTTACGTCGTCCAGCCAAACGGGACGTTCACCTACCTGTTTACTCTCGCTACTGTAAGTTTCTTCCTTTCTGTCTTTTTTTGCATACATTATATGCTAATTATAATGAGGTTAATTAACGAGCAGAATATTCTTTAAAATGAGGTCAAGGAGCCTGAAAATATGCTTGGGTCACGACCGGGAACGTACGTCAGTCGCATAACCTATCAAACAGAATGATTTCTTTATTTTCGGATTGGTCGAAACCAAGTTGCAAGTATAATTAAGTTAGGCCATCGGATGCAAAGTTACATGAGTTTTTACCTAAACAAAAATGACGAACATATTATACGAACATGCGTAGAGACATGAATATATGTAGTTTTGCCCTTTATACTTGACGTGACGAATACCGAGTAAGTAAGTATTCTCATTCCAAATTACATCACTACATAAACAATGGTTAGGCCACGTCTGTTTAGAGGTATAGGATTAGGGATTAGGCTAGACTTGTTTGATGTTCCGATAGTAACATTCTGCTTGAAAGAGTGATGCGACAGTACAGTATACGCAGAGGTATCATTCCAATCAAGGAAATCCACCACGCACTCTTTGGAAACTCTTTTCAAAACAAAAATAATTTAAGCCTGCTAGATTCTTGTAGTGATTGTTGTTGCTTTTCAAACAGTTCGAATAATCAATGCATCGGGTTTTGTTTTTTTGGTTAGAGGTTAGAGGCATTGATTTTATTACTTAATGAGTTATAAATGAGTTAAATTAACGAGTTAAATGTTAATGTGGCATATTTTTCACAGTTGAATTTAGTTTGGTTTAGACCCCAATTAAGTTTCTTTCTTGGGTGGGTGGGTGGTTTTTCTTTTAAAAAAAACATTTCGTTGACACTCAGTGGAATGGTTATAATTTTCTGTCATTCAGACGATAAAGGTGAGCGCCACGCTTGGATTCGATAGAGCCAATCTGACGTGGAATTCAAGTTACGTCAGGTACGGTATCTATAAATCCACAAACTTCACCAGTCTCCGTGGTCTTATCAAAGAGAACTACTATTTCCCAGTAAAAACTTCAATACTTAAATTTGATCAATTAATGACGACGATATAGTTTTGTTCTGTTGGTGTTATATTCAACTTCTCGTCACGGGAAGTTACTTCATATTTTAAATGATAAGAGAGTTCTTTGCTTTAATTCCATTCCCTTTACCGTTCACCTGGTTTGGAATTTTCTCGCCCCGTACCTGTGTAATTATATACAAACGGCCCTGATGGGCAGAGGAGCACAACTTGGTTTCTAAAATATCCACTGGTGATTGTGATATCAGGGAGCTAGCTGGCAGCTCCCTGGTGATATCCTATGATGGTTCTGTGTTCAGTTGTGGGATGAAGAGACGGGTCAGAGTGAAAAGAAAGTGCCGGTATTCGTAGGGAGATGAAGAACATTTACACTTTGGATATCAGAACTGAAATGAAATGGGTGGTTTTTTTTTTTTATAAGAAAGATCAGTCGCAACTGACGCCGACTTGGGGGCGCTAAACCAACTCAACGAGAGCAATATGCCACGTCACCATCCCGTCGACACGACCCGGCCCCCCCCCCTCCAGCCCTAATCCTTCCCGCCATTTCCCCGCCATATCGAGAATTACAGACGAAAATGGGCAGAGAATTAGGTTTCTAACGATTCACACCGTGGTGTCTGTTATATGCTATGGTATTACACAATGTACCGCCTACTGTGTGATCAGTGTTGGATATCGGAAAGATCGGAAAACAGAAAGTAGTGTCAGTGGTAGGTAGTGGTAGGTAATTATTCACATGAAACATATGAGAGATGGTGGTAGATAAATATTTTAAAGTACAACTTACACAGATCTGTCATACTTCTATATACTTTATTTCCCAACTTCCCTATAGCGCCGATCTCACGTTACTCAGGACTGCAATCAAACACTTCAGGGTAAGCTTTATTCTATGACGTCATAATTCTAAATTCTAAAAATTGCGTGTTTGCTGAAAATTATTACAGTTGGGGATCTGACCTCAATGTTAGACCGTTATTCCGAAAAGCACGTCGGTCATGTACCCCGGAAGTACTTTATTCGCGCTCTTCCGTTTTGTAGAGGGCAGTGAAATCCGTACGACAGATCATTGAGGTTTGACGGCAAATTGCATATTCATGAAGGAGTGATAGGGTGGAAAAGAATATACCGGAATTAATTATCGGAAAGACGAACTGTTCCGGAAATTCGAGCTGTCTGCTCTCTGGTAGATATGATGCTATTGCCAATCTAAATGTCCTCACTTGTTCTCTTTCCAGTCGGAGTTCTACTAAGTTTTTGTTTGTTTTTGTGTAAAACAAATAAATATATGAAATGAACGCTGATGTTACTCTTTCAGACAATCAACAGATAAACAATAATACGCAATAATAACAATAGAAACTAATGACCAGATAATCTCTGTTTTAATTTGAACTATCAGTGGATACATCAAAACACGATCAGATTTCACTCGATAAATCGATATAGTTGTCTTTGTTTTCCAAATGTGATTTCACTAGTCGGCGGTATTTTCAATCATTACCAACATTATTCATACAGATCGAAAAACTGCGGATTGGTTGGCAAATTGCCTGCAGGCTTTACGTCATACCGAAGTTAAACGGTTAGTATACACATCTTTGAGAAAAAAAACAATTATAAATACAATCCTCTGTTATTTTAAATCAACTACCGTATTATACTTCTCGTATTATACTTCTCAATTTAAGCTAAGATCGTTGCTTTATTCAAAATGTAAATAGCCTGACATTGCGGACCGACGCCCAAGAATGGCGGCGAAGTCGTGAAGGATACTAATCACATTAATATATCTGTAACACGCGCCGTCTTCTTGGTAGCAGTTATAATCTGATATTGACTCTCTAAATGTAAAGTATTCGATCAGAATATTTGTTTAATTAAATTATAACTAAAAACGGGAGTTACATTGCAGTCGTTTTGCAGATATTACGTCAGAAGTAGATGGCTTATTAGTCTTAAATAAATTTACTCTCTAATATATACCGTATATATCACAATATATGCAAAATATGATAAAATATTACTCGGTTACTATATTATCACTTTCGTTGCTGTTTGATTTCCGTAGAGTTCGGTGCAACCGGGATGCCAATGCCAAGTTTCGACAACTATTATCTTGAGAAGCCAGAGATAACCCAGGGCAAGGTGAGCTATCCAAGCAGGAAAAAAAAGGGTATATTTTCACCATGTTTATTGGTCAGTCAGCATTGGATCAATGACAACGGATGGGTCATTCATTACAGGTGACGGTGTGGTATAGATAACTTACCACAAAAAATGGGTCTGTTCTCAGGTGATGTATTTCTCAGTTTAGTCAGGTGCATCATCCTCAAACGTAATATATTAATAAATGAAAATATGATCGATATTCACATCCTTGAGCGATTCAATGAGCGATCAATGAATGTGAAGGAGCTACCAAGGGCGACTATACTGAATGCATGTAATTCATGAAATCGGTTAATTAAGACGACTTTACATTTTTGGTGTCGATGTGTTGTTTCTATTTATCATTCAAATAGATATACTACCACCAAAATCAAAATTTCCCCTATAGGACCAGACAGATACTGACATAGGCTAGTCACTTCTGAAACACTGAGATGAAATTTTTAATTCCCAATAAAAAGAAGCATTTCTGATGAAATTAATCGGGAAGTGGAATCCAAAGGATTGAAATATTTTGGCGAGCAGACGTAAATACATTTCTTTCGAAAATGTTTCTTTCGAAAGTACTTAGCATGTCGTCCATACCGTGTAATAATTATACGTTGTTACCTTTGTCACACAGGGGTTCATCAAGATCGGAACCGATTTGTCCTACCAGCCAAATTGGCGTTCCCAGAGAGTACTGAAGGACGGGAACCTGACCAGAATGATTCTTGGCTAAATGATAGATGCAATCAATTGTAGCAGTATCTACATAGTCTTCATAATTTCTATTGGATAGTTATTGGGTTTTTTTTTGTGCCCGGGCACATCGGACAACTGGGCATCGGCCAAATTTGAGGCGGATACAGCTAGCACTAATAATTTCTATATAGTAGTATAATTTAGGTTTATCCTTAATATTTGTACAGCGCGTCCTTTATTTGAATCTTTGACTGGTCACACTGGATAACTCGGGGCGCATCGAATGTTCGAACCCTTAAACTGACTCACATTTGTTGAAGACACCCACTCAATTCTGACCTCATAGACTGCCCACGGAGGTGAAGTCGATATCGGTCTTGGTATGGTGAAGCACCCTTCCTATATGCTGGCCCAGACTTCCTTGAAAGCCATATAGACTGATGACTTAATTGATTCAACCATCGCGCGAAATCGTGCCATCTCTTTTTTATTATTAGGGGGAGGGGTCACGGTCTAATCGGAGGGGACGATCCCCACCATCAGTTTTGGAAAGAAATTCAGTTTGAATTGACCTACGTGGAACATGACACCGTGCCATCTTGTGTTTGAAGTGTGGGAACTAGGAGAAGGTTCAAAGGGGAAAACATTCACTTTCGGGACTCGGAAAACAGAAATTGAAGTCACCTATACAGAACGTGAAAAATGAGCAATATTTTGGGGGATTGGGAACGTGAACCCCGGATATGCCGTCACTCTTTTGCCAACGGTTACCTGTTCTGTCACGCTATGTGTATTTCATGGTTGCTCCCACCAGTGGGTTACGCGCCAATACGCGCCATAAACGGTTTTCCGATTTTCGCAGCTTCTCTTGTATATATGCTACTCGCTCTTATTATTTTTTATTGCTTTAATTAAGTAACAATAGCTAAACTATCACCTATATAAGTGAAAAAAAGTGAGCCATATGCTTGGAGTGCCTGGCCCTACGCCGCCACTGGTGCTTTGGAAGTGGGTTTTAGAGACCCCACACGACTGAACGAGAGGTGTGCTCGAAGCCCCCGATAAATTAAATCCCTTAGCACCGCTTAAATCTTCATTTATGTAATTATATTAAGTATATAGGCTAAACTGCTAAACTCCAGGCTTACCACATGTCTCTCTTTTTTAAGCAAAGAAATGAGGAAGGGAAAGAATTGTGAGAACGTTGAATAACATCTAATAATTGAATAATAATAGTTGAATAATAATTATAATAATAAATAATAATAACATTTACCGTTAAGATAATGTATGATAGTGGACGCTTTACGCTCGTAATAAATTAATTTCTGCAAAACACCATAACGAAAGGAGGTACCTTTATTTTACTCAAGTTTTTCGTTTGGTTACGATAAGTGAGGCCGCATTCTCAGGTCTGGCTTTCCCCCAGTTTTTTTCTTATTTCCGATTCTCGGCCTTTTGGCTAAGAAACATTCCCGCACTGGCTTAATGGTGGACCTAATAACCTCCAACCGAAATATGACCTACACCATCACGTGGCTCCATACACTTTCTTTCTTGGTGGGGTTTCCTATATAAAAACCTTTATTGCATTGATTTTCCGACA
>JAODAG010218656.1:0-13583 GCA_027574785.1 Orphnurgus asper | reverse complement strand
TATATATCTATGTGATGTTAATTTAATGATGGCCGCTCGGCATGGCTGCCTGCCAACAGAGCCATTAGTAGCTACACATTACGTGGCACTACACTACATTGATTTCCAGGAGTCTTTACAGTGCGGCGACCGCCGGAATGTGATTAAGGGCTGGGAAGTGGATCTGTTTGTCGCGCCGAGACTGTGACGTGCCCTGCGCGTTGTTCTTTCTCGGATGAATTTCGTTAAAAAAGTAGATTTTAGTTTCACGCACACGGGACGGTATTTCTTCTCAACCGCCATCAAAATAGTTATATTATACAGAGAAGGGAACTATCTCTGGATTGTAGTGGAACATAATACATAACAATACAGTACACGTACTACTGTCATTCTTGCCTTGTATAGAGTATAATAGTATTCATCTGCTCCCGTCCTTGGCAGCGGAAATAAGCTTCTCTTTTCCGCTGAATTATACTAGCCATAACGAACGAGTTTTCTGGCTGTTATTATTTATTTTACTCGTAAACTCGTCGGTAAAAAAATGGCAAATACAATCGGCGATATTGTGGTTTCTCTGTTTTCCTACTTCAGGAATACCGCGACATATCTGATGAGACGGAAAGGTGCGTTAAACGAGGCAGACGACCCTTTGGCGCTACGGGTGAGCCACTCATCGCACTTTGCACTGTCTGCAGAATGTATACTTAACTTTTTAACTTTAAGTTAACAGTTAGGAATAGGACTGAGTTAGGTTGCAACAAGTTACGCCAAATTTGTAAACACTTGAGTCTTCTGTGACCGGCGCAGCGAGAAATGTGGATGGAATTTTCAATGCAAGTTTTAAGCATTGCACTTTATATGAAGCGACGGCAATTTCAACCGCATACGGTTGGAATTTCATCGGATGATGTCTGATTTTCACATCATGAATGTAAGATTGTCCTAGCTACCTTGATAGTGTAGTACTTGATACTGATAGTAATAGTACTAGTAATTACTACTACTAGTAGTATTAGTACTACTACTACTACTACTTACTAGTACTAGTTAACTGTTATACTAGAGTAGCCTAGGCTATTTACTAACTGTTGGTAGTGTTGCTACTAGTAGTAGCAGCAGCACTGCAGTAGTACTAGTAGTAGTAGTACTAGAACTTAGCACTACTACTACTACTACTACTACTACAGTAACCAAATGCTGCGAGAGCCTGTGGGGTAGGCTAGTACTACTAGTAATAATAGGCAGAGATAAACTAGTAATACTAATAGCCTATATAGCTGGGCCTACTGTAGGCTACTACTCGAAGTAGTAGTAGTACTAGTAGTAATAACTAATATTATTAGTACCACATTAGGGCACAACAGCCCAAGTTAGAGCGATGCAGCAAACTTAACCTGACCTGCCCATTCCCAGATCGGGCTAGAAGTTCCAGAAGTCTGACACTTCATAGTTTATGATAAAGGATTATCACACCTCATAAAAAAAACCACAAAAAAAAACCGCACAGAGCAGCAGTTATGACACAGATTAACTACTGATCATGGCCTGTACAACTCCCTTTGCATACAGTTAGCACTACAGCATCTATATACAGTCCCCAATATGCCTTGGTATAATTCACCCATGAATGCGCTAACTTGCAGAAACAAGTTGTAATAGTACTAGTAATAGTGACAACCAACCGGATTCATTGTTTGCCGATATTATCTGTCAGGGTCCTACCTAGTATAACTACGACTGAGTGAATTTTACATCAGGTGATCATTACTAACATAAGCCTACTGTGACACTAGTGACAGCGATGCCAACTTCAGTCGCGCATGGTTGTAAAATCTTCGGAAATTGGGACAAATTACAAAAGTTTGTTTGTGGCCAAGTTTGAATTGATTGGTATCCACACTCGTAAGTAACAGGAAACAGTGAAATAGTCTTTATCAATTTTCACCTTGAGAAAGAATGTTTAAAATAAGTTTTCTTGCCTTGTTCGAATTGTCATCTGTAGCATCCTTACTTTGTGTCAGAATTAACGTATAGTGTCCACAGCGCACGAGCGGTATTGTACACCCTTTTATGTGTGTACGCTCTAGTCACCAGTGTACAATCGGACTGCGATCTTCAAATCCGATGGCAACAAATATCTTGTTTGCTGATTATGTCATGACTGCCATGGTACCTTTTACTGTACTTGTCAGAGAGTTACAAAATTGAGGTAAGCAGCGCAGTGTCGAATTCCTCATGAATCAGTCAAGATGCATTTGTTACTGCTTCTCGCCAGGTCGTGTGAATAAATGTTACTACCAGAATTCATTAACTGTTAACCAATTAACATACAGTGCTCCACAGTGCACGAATGGGTATCGTAGACCTGTTCATGTATGTAGCCTCCACAGTTCCAGCCACCGGTGTATGATCGGGCTGTCATTTTTAATCCGATGGCAACAAACAAATGTAGTTTGCTAAGAGCTGCTATACTGCAACTAATCCTATGCCAGTGACACATACTCCTCAAGAGGATAGCTACACATTTTACTTGTCTTATCCTATGAGATACATAGCAGGCACATATATTGCAAGATATACAATTTGCTGTCTGCAAAAAATTCAAAATAAATCCATGCGGTCCTATTGCTCACAAATATTAATCAAGCCATGACTGAGGTTAGTGGGATGACCTGTGACCCTATGGTACATCAAGCAAACCCAATATCTTAAGAAAAAGGAGACAACATGATACTTCTAGGAAAGATAAATTAACATAGTCTATGAGCTACTGTACCACCAAAGTTTGTACTTTATACCTCACTTTATATGCAACGCAGTTTTGGCCAAACAATGGTGGTTCATGCATCTTAAGTGAATAATTCAGGTCAGTGAGGTTCTCATGAAAGGTTCCTGATAAGTTACAACCAATGATAATGAAAAGAACAGCTACAAAATGTTATCCTTTCAACATAGCATATCGATACTGTACAGAAACGTACGTACTATTCATTTATATAATAGGATACAGTAATTTGTATTTT
Source organism: Orphnurgus asper (assembly GCA_027574785.1). Taxonomy (NCBI): domain Eukaryota; kingdom Metazoa; phylum Echinodermata; class Holothuroidea; order Elasipodida; family Deimatidae; genus Orphnurgus; species Orphnurgus asper. The sequence goes on along the minus strand of JAODAG010218656.1, from coordinate 10,578 downwards.
TAGTGAAATGTTTGATTTGGTTAACTGTGTTTAAGCAATATTACTGTATACTAACACGCTATTATCACATAAGCATATTTACATGGTGTTATCTTGGATCTTCTATGTGCATATATTCAACATGCAAACTCTTGCAATACAATAGTGTAAAAATTTAACATTTAACATTAAAATTTGCTTCATTCAATAGTTGTTTATTATGCTAAATATAATCAAACTTAACTTTTCTGGCCTAATTATATAGAGAATATAGAAATCAATATGGCATGAATGGGGTCTTCAAATCGCCAACTCATCAGTTAATAAAGCAGGATGGAAATGACATGCTATATGTGCCAAATATATCACAAAGCACAGCAAACGATTTGATGCTTTAAAAGCAATATTTAAGCAAATTTTGTTGGCCATGATTCAGCCAAATTAATCTGTCACATGTTGTAACAAACATACAGTATCCAAAATGTTAAGATTTTACTCAATATCTGTAACTTAGTTTGAAGTACCCTATCTACAGTATAGTGATAGGTTTGTCGTCACGAAGCAATACATTATTCAATAGGAATTCATCCCCCTTATCAATTCAAGTTTATTCAGAAGATTTCGTAACTTGCAACAGTGTAGACCGTAGTTTGTACATCTACATGTACTTATACACTATATTTAAGTTAGTCTTACAGAAGTACATATATCTCTTATGAGTATGTATACTTAGGTGATAGGTAGTTTCTGTATGTATATGGACACTATATTTGAGGTAGCCTTACATGAAGTACATTCCTCAATTATAGGAGGATACATACATGAGTATATGTATTATAAGTACAGGGGATAGGCTAGTTTGTACAAATGCATGTACATATATATTTAAGGTAGTCTTACATTAAAGAACATGCCATACTCCCAGTGGGGAATTGGTTACTGTTGAGGGGGGAAATGATTACTATTAGTATTACAAGTACAGTAAATGTGTGCAAAAATATAAATCTTGCATATTTATTGTCACTACATATAGATCTGCTAGAATTTTCAGCAGATTGAATTGAGTGTACATCGAAGCAACAAATACTGTACATTATCTTTAACTGGAAGAACGAAAAGAAACTTGTTATGTGAATATGACACTGGCAGTTGATGCAAATTTTGCAACTGTATGCCAAATTACCACACCGCTGACAAGCTACCTGCAAGCTACATGCTGCATGCTGCACTGCACCAGAATCAATACTTTAATTGGTAGAAATAACAACCTTGCAGTGAGAAAGAGAGAAGAATCCATTGACAGCTCAAGGATACTGTTTTCTTAGAGAATAATTATACAGTGTTACACAGTATATTATTGTTTTATTAATCATGCAAATTTAGCTTATGCCATGTACAGTACTTACCAAGCATGGGCATGATTGTTATCTATTCTAATGACAGAAAATTATATAGGCTATATCAGAGCAGTAATATATTCTAATTATCACTGGAATACAGCAGCCCCTTACAAACAGTATATATGTATGTGTTAAAAGTTTGAATCATGTGCATGAACAACTCTATGTAAAGTCACTTTTAGCCAGTAGAACTTTATATCAGTGATTATTAAATGTACAATTCAATATTGTTCCTGCCACGAGAATACAAAAACCACTTACAAACAGTAACAAAACATTCGTTTGAAGTTGGAATGTTCAGTAGTAGACATGTCATTCATTATGCTGTACCGTAATTTATAATCATGTGAACTACTGTATGTAAAAGTCCATATTTATACCATACAGCAGTGACAGTGACGGACAACTAACAGACAAAAAATTAATTGCACTACTGAATGTCATGAAACTGTTTGGAAATTATGGTTTGGTTTTTAAACACCACATGGATGACAAGATTGACTAATCTATCAGTTTACTGCTTAGTATGTTGGTGTCCTCTCTTAATGCGAATCTGCTTTCCTACTTTAATATTGATTTTTCTCGCAAGTGGTAAAACTTGAAATATGCATTAGAATCAATTAAATCTCCTCCACTCCTCCACTCCTCCTGGAAGGTCAGTTTTTATAAGTACTATAAAATGCTTTCTATTCATTCTGGCTGCTGTAGTTCGCCTGTAAAGCCGCAGTCTCATGGAGTGGTTTTACATCATAAATAATATCAGTGGTGATGTAAGAATGATTTGTTAGTACATATGATTTAACTGAGCTTCCTACTTTGAAAAGTACTGTATAGGAATCTTTGTAATCAGTGGTGATGTAAGAATGATTTGTTAGTACATATGATTTAACTGAGCTTCCTACTTTGAAAAGTACTGTATAGGAATCTTTGTAAGCCATTACATTAGGCCATCCTGAGTTGTTGGATGTTTCTGCAACTCTATCGATTTAATTCTCATAAATGAAGTAACAAATGTAGGAAATGATACAATTACAGTATATATATATCTCTTTTTCACATCATCGCCTGCAGTACTGAAACAATCAGATAATCAAAAAGATGTCAAGGACATGTATGCTATGTAATGTGTATTGTTTTAAACCACAGTAGAGATACGTTACTTTCACATTGAATTTATTTCTATTTTCAGGAGCACTTGGTTGCTTTGGCTCGAGCAACAGACTTGAGTGAACTTTATGACATAATCCGAAAAGGGTTGGACTGCTCTCTTCCAAATGTGGTAAGCAAATAATATATTGCATTTTAGCTGTAAATATATGGATATTGTATTGTTTTGTTTTCCAAAAATGAAATTAACTGTACGTAACACGTGCAATGAACAAAATCCTCAAAAGATGCCAAAAATGTCTTGCTCTTGAACCCAGAATCAACATGGTGGAGGGACGGGAGAGAATTAAATCTTAGAGAATCGTTTAGGCACAAACTGCATGAAATCTTAGGGAATCGTCTAGGCACAATCTGCATGAAATCTTAGGGAATCATCTAGGCACAATCTGCATGAATTCTTAGAGAATTGTCTCGGTACAAACTGCATGAAATCTTAGAGAATCGTCTAGGCACAAAACTGCAGCTAGACATCATTGCCCCAAATAATGTGTAACATTAAACAAGAAATCATAATACATAATAATTACACAATATATGCGTGTGGATGTACATTCATTTTTGGTATGTACTTGACCAAGTTATCCACATCTATGATTCCACTGATACTAGTACAAAATGATGTACCCTTTCCTCTGAAAATAAGTCCAAGAAGGGGCTGAAATACATAAAATTTTAACTACACTCTCCATTTAAACTCCTTAACATTATATGCAACCTGAATATGCCCTAAGAGTGGAAAGAACTCAATAAGCTTTTCTATCATAGAGAATGTACCCATAATTATTTTTCATATTCTTTCCAGTTTAGGCTGCTGTGGTGAATTCAATGTTTGTCCATTTATAAAGTTATTTTGCATGATCCTAACTGCTTATAAGGATCCATGAGGTTGTAGGTAATATGTGTCACATTGTGAGGTATATACATTTGCAATGCAGCATACTTAATTAATATGAAGGAAAACTTCAAGTATGATTTAATCAACTCCCTGATCAAATGCTTTAACTTTCTGGTATTTCACATTTTCAAATATTACCTGGCAGTAATGGATTTCCTCCGTGGCAAATTTGGTGTAGCTCCCTCCATGGATCAAATGCTTCGTTTACCGTGTAATATACCATGACAGTATGAATATTGTCCATCTGGTTTAATAAATACTGTATCATTCTCCAGCAGTCCAATGTCTGGTGTTTATTGGAGTGGTCAGCATGATGAAACTTAATATTGTGCCTGTTGGCTTTTAAATTGTTACAATTTGTTGTTAGGTTTGTGTACATGCATGTTTCCTTCAGCAAATAGAATTTGATTTCAACAAATGAAACAATCTCACAAAGTTTAAGTACAAGTTTTAGTAGAAACCTTGGAATACAATACCAACAGTAGACGGCACCGTAAGTCCATCGTTTTGCTTTCCAACTTTTTTAAATATTTGAGATGTCACATGTACAGTACTATAGATGTACTATAATTAAAGAATACTTAAACTGCACTTGGCGGCCTTTTCATGTCGAACAAACAGTCCAGACTCTTCTGAAATGGCAGAATAACAGACCGGTGAAGCAAAGTCCATTATTTTGTCCAATTGGCTGTGCATGGAGTCTTTTACCCAGCAGCAATAATAGTCCAACATTCCTATTGTACTATACCAAAAGAGTGATGTACATCCCAGGTATTTCATACAAATTACATATAGTAGAATTACTGACTGTTTGTATGGTAGTAACAGGTCACTAACCACAGTTCAATAACTGGATGGCTAAATGTTGTAGAATTCCAAGTAATGGTTTCATACCCATCTCAGCAAATGACATGTATAATTATATGGTATCATACCATATATTGCCTTTATAAAGCTTTATAAAGTAAATAAATACTCATCAGATCGGTATTGTATTGTACCACACATGCAAGCACATGGGTTCTAATTATGTATGCAAATAGTAAGAGACTATACAGTAAGAAAGAGATGGGATACTGGTTTGGGATTGTACTATATTGTTGCCATATCCCAAACCAGTAAGTTTTTAGGAATTTAAGGCATACGTGTGCACAGAAGTTGCTCAGAATTAGGTATATCGGAGTTACATGTTGTTGTTTTTTTTAGCTTTTGTTTGTTTTTCATATTTTGGTAATTATTTCCTATTTTATTAAATCATGTTTTAGAATAGAATATTGTTGTAGTTTTGTTAAAATGTAGACTTGGTCCTAAATATATTTATTATTATTATCCTGAGTATACCTCCCTATGTACAAACAATGTTACAAGACCTTACCTGTACGTGTACCTTACCTGTACATAATTTGCTCTCTCAACTCAATCAGTAATATTAAACCGGTATTGCCTTCTACTATGCCAAAAGTCATGAATTGTCTGGCGGTTACTAGCTAAGTTCCCGCTAATCAAGGTGTTTGTATCCAGTGGAATGGTGGGTGTGGCTTAATATAATATTCTTAAAATGTCCATTTAGCTGCAAACTCATATCATGAGTGGGCAGGATTTCATTCTATAAGTGGCTGAAAAATTAGCCAAAAAAATATTGTGAAATTATAGTGGCTAAACTGCCATTGTAATGTTTTTCCATGGAATTTCTTTACTTTTTTTAAACAGACAAATGCAGTCATCTATGTGTTAGACCCATGGACTAACAAATTAACGAGTAGTGATGGCTTGGGAGGAGCATCGCATACGTTACCAACCAGTGGACTTGCTGGGTGAGTAGTATGAATAAGTAAGTGCATATACAAAAATATTTGAACCTTGGTAAACTCTTGTTATACTTATAGTTATTTTTGGAAATCTTTCCGAAGAAACAGCATCAGAATAAACTTATAATAATAGTAATAATAGTAATAAAGTAATAACCATCAGAAACTGTACAGGAATGTCCATCTTTGAAGTGAATATTTTACTACACACTACTTAATATTGATGTATAGAGTATCCCTAACTGTTTGACCTCTCACCCCCATATTATGGTGTTAGTTTTGTTCCTTGTGAATCTCCTCCGACCTGGACATTATTGTAGTTTTATTTCTTTTATTGGAAGGCGTGTTTCAGTAATTAATACTTTCCTGGCTTCACTGTTTGTGCTAAGTATCCTCTTTCTTTTACAAACAGTTTGGAAATATTTTTTAGGCTGGAACTTTGTTAGGTCACAAGTTTTGCATGTTATGTGGTCCAAAACCTAACACACTTAATGTGTGGTTAAACTTTAGCATGGGCATGTTCTTTTAGCTTGTTTTCTCAGCTTGGTTATTCTGCTTAGACTAGTCTTCTTCGGTCGTTACAACAATTGTTACGAGGTACTGGGTATATTCGAGGTATACTCAAATTCCTGTATGTTTTTTATATGTTCTTGGTATGGGTTGAACACAATATGCCATCAGTATTGATGAACAATATGTATAAATATTAAATAATATCAGTATATCAACGGACCATAGCGTAAACACTTTTACGGATATGACTAGTTACAGTATGAAGTGTGCGAGGTCAGTTGCAAGATCCTATATTCAGGAGACTGCTCATGGTCATTAAAGGTGGGGTGGGGGTACAGGCCTTTTCAGAGTGTGTTTTCCCACACATAGTCTGGATTCAACAAGGATATGCTCTATTACTATAGTATCACCATTATTACTAGTATTTCTGAAGTTTGTTTACATATTGCTACTTATTATAGAGGTGATCAAGTGTTTTTATTTGTGATTGATAGGAACTATATAGGATGGCACTTCCTTGTGGGGGCAGGGGTGGGGAAGCTACTTCTTAACCTTTGAGATAGTGAGATTCTGAGTTTGTGTCTTTTACATGTAACATATAAGGTACAGTATGTGTAAATCTTTTACAGTAGGTATTAAAACCACAAACCAGTAGGATTTGGTGATTCAAGCTTATCAAGATCATTACAAAATAACAAAGTCCAGTAATTTCCTACATTATTTATTGACAAATTTTATTGAAATTTTAATTTTTGTTCAAAAAACCTTCCCACCACTTTACTGTCAATTTTATGAAGTAAGTACACCAATGCATATTATACAAAATTCAATGGCTAACATGCAATTCTAGACTGTTGCACTCTCCTCTCAGTGTCAAGTTATGAGTCTATGTTTTACAACCAATAGCCAGCCATTCAAGACTACAGTAGATATATGCAACCCATGCATCCCAAATTGCACATCCTAACTCATTGCATTAAGGACCAACATATGATGCTCATATCCTTTCAATACTATACAACTTTTGACAGATGCATGTTTAATTAAATCGTTATTAGTGACTGTTTGGAGAACCGATGTTGTTATTAGTGACTGTTTGGAGAACCGATATGCGGAAGATCTCAAAATGAATATCAGATTGTATTGGCGAGAGGGAAGCTATAATAGTGGGGCAAAGTTTTTGTCTTCCTGATTGATGGCTTAAGAAATGTAGCATTGCATTCATTCCAGTATAGTCTTTCTAACATAAAGTGCTGATTGCATATTGGACTGATATTGGACACCATCAATATGCCTGTTTTTGTCGCCATGGTATGTATATACTTAAGTTTACAAAAAGAGAGCACGTACACAATTGATCACTCATTAAGTAAATAGAAGGCAAGCACGATGATGGTGTCATGCATTAATCTTTAAACTTTTTGAAGGTGATCATGATGTCCATAATCGCTAGAGTACGAGTAACATGTTCAACTAATTGCAAAAAATTGTACAACATTTGCTAATGAAGAGAAAAGACTGCATTGATGGAGGAGAGTGATTTGGAGTACAATTTTGTTTAAACACCCTGCATTCAATAAGATATACACTTTAATAAACAATTCATTTTGTAAAGAAAGTGCTCCACCATACCACTATTTTGTCTGGTAAGTAGGTTGATCAAATCTTGCCCATGGATGGTAATTATTTCCATTGTCTGATTGATACAGTAGAATTAATTTTGCTTTTAGAAGTTGGGGATACAATCCAAAGAAAATTAAAAAGGCACCAAAGCACAGTCTCTTTTCATGTAAGAACACATCTGTAGAGAAATCTTTCATCAGTTCAGCGTATATATATATCACTGTTCCACTTTCCCCAAACAGTTTCAGTCTTTAATTTGAATTTCACACTCTACTTACCACATACTTGTGGGGTAATTCTGTGTCGTAATTTGTTGGACCAATTTGATTCACCGTTATTGATTTCATTGATTTTCTGCCTTTCCGTAAACAGCCACAGAACGGACTTGAAGCACATATATTAATGTCTGCCATATAGCAGATATATATGTAGGCATGTGTGGTACTGTATGTCGGTATGCATTTCAACAAACAGATATAATTGCCAGTTTGGACGTATATCCGTCGGTTCTAACCCAAATAAAATATTTTCTCTATTAATGATGCCTAAAAAAAGCATGAATCAAATTAGAGTAAAGTTTTATAGCAAGTACAGTATTTATACAGTAGCAGTACACTGTACTATCCAAAGCAGGTAGTGGAAAAAATAAACTAATAAATAAATTGGTTAAACAAAAGGAGGAAGAACTGGATAATTACAACATCCAACAAGAAATTTGTGGAAAATCATGTACAGTATAAGAAGCAGACTGTCCGTATCTTTACAGTAATTGTGGTAGATACAGTATAATTCAATTCTTGAAAGACTATACTATCATTATAGTGACCAGCAGTCTCTTTGTTTTGGCCTCACTGAATCATTTTAACATAATTTATATAATAATTTTCTTGTAGCAGAGGAGACCAATTAATGAGGATTTCCCTTGGGTGCCACTTCATGTCTTCATGTTATTCCCCATCCATCCACCATGAAAAATTGCTGGCTAAATTGCCACCGACTTTTAGGGTGCTAGGGTTTCCCTTCGTGCATGTAGGTGATGACTTCTAAAAAGAATAACTGACCAAAATGCCTCTAACCAGTTACTATAAGTTCCTCCTCCGGATATCTGAAAGTCTAAATTCCACTTTAAACGGACTGTCAATTTCCCCTCGATACAACAGTAAATTTGAAGAATATCTGATTTGTTTGTTAATCACAAATAAAACAAATTGAGGAAGTGCAAAACTTGGTATGCTACAAATTTTGCCATAAGTTGAGCATAAATGAAACTTGCCAAGCTGGGGAATGGCTTATAATTAAGAGTTACTGTACCACCATGTGACCATAACAAGCCCATTCATAGTGGGGTTTTTTACATTACGATACTGAATTACAATCTGCATTAATGGCCAATACGGTTTCAAATGGCCCAGTCAGTTCAAAGGTTGTAAGGTCCATTGTACATTTTTCTCCTCTGTTTTTCAAACGACTTGTAGTGCTACCAGGACTGAAGTCATCGCACTCATTTCGTTGCAATCTGCCGCTGCTATAGCTATAGAAATAGCATTAAAAGAATTTGTGGAAACAGCTCCATCATGGAAACATGGCAAGAGGCTACAATAACCTAAATGGGAAAAACTTTAAATGTTAGCAAAAAGCTTTAATGATTTTCCCACAAAATTAACTAAATTTTTTGTTTTTGGTTGAAAAGAATTGCTCTATTTGAATTATGGGCTTGTCCTGTAATAAGTTTGCAGGACAGTATTATAATAAATGGCAAAAATTGTTTCTTCACTAAAATTTTGTAAACTTGTCGATTAAAATTCAGAACATGTCTGTTATAACACACCTTCGCAATTGTTGTTGCAATATGCTATTGCCGAAAGTACAGAGGATACTTACCACAGCTATCTATACAGTTAAAGGTATTCATGAATAAATTAAATAGTAATTGTTACCATCAATGGGCTAGAATCAATACTTATTTGAAGAAGGTAATTATTACACTGGAATAACCGATTAATTTGTGCATTCACCTTGATATATTATCCTGCCTTATAATTGATTTTCTTTTTCAAGTTTAAATGTGAAGTACACCATTCACATGTCTGTGCTACGATATAGCTGTAGCTATTGGCGTTGCAGGAATCATCAATCAGGAACAATGTCAGATAGAAGTAATTTGTTTGTAATTGGTTCATCATGTTTGGGCATGAGTTTAATTGTTTTTTTTATTAAAATGTTGACTTGTATACTTCGAGCTTTCTTCAGCTGCCTAGGGTACAGTAGGAAATGATCGCCATTAGTGCTGATTACTGATTAAACAACGTCTACTGCAGTGCAGCCAGGTTGGGAAAACCACAAGTTTATTAACAGCAAATTTTAGTGAATTTTGGAGTTCTACATTGCTAATTCGCACTCGATTGGTTTTGCAGTTCCAATTTATTCATGTTAAATTTTTATACAAGTGGATTAAATGGGAAGAATGAGGAAATGAAGAAAGAAGTAAAAACCAGGATACTTAGGAAATTGATGTTTAGAAGACGAAAGAGAAACTGCATGAGACTTAATCTCTCATCTACTCAGACATTGAGGACCATTATACCGATCTGCGCATCTTTAAACTGGAAATTCCTCTACCTATTTCCCCAAAGGCCTTTTTGTATTTAATTTCAGACGTTTGCCTATTTTTGTGGTCAAGAATGCTTCTGTAACAAAATCTTTGAACAGATCTTCATTCTGTACTGCATGGTACCTTAAAAAGGCCTTTACTGCCTTCTGCAGTTTCTTTTGCTGCAAAGTTCACAACTTAGGGGGAACCTCAACTGAAATTACTTTTCAGATATGGCTTGTGGTTAAACTTGTTTGTGAAGTCTAAAATTTATGTCAATATTGTTTCTTGCAGAATGGAAAAATTCTCTGCATTGGCATTTTGATAGAGGGAAATGTCATTCTAAGCATGAAACTGCAGATGATCTGCTGTTGTCATCTACAGTAAAACTGTCATTGTATATGATCTCTTATTGTCATTGTAATGCTGTCACTGCAGATGATCTGTTGTCTTAAATGCTGTCACTGCATATGATCTGCTGTTGTCATCTAAAGCTGTCATTGTAGATGATCTCTTATTGTCATTATGTTGTCTCTAATGCTGTCATTGCAGATGATCTGCTGTTGTCATCTAAAGCTGTCATTGTAGATGATCTCTTATTGT
>JAODAG010218101.1:1742-13407 GCA_027574785.1 Orphnurgus asper | reverse complement strand
TGTAAATGGTTTTGATGTATGTAAATGGTTTTGATGTATGTAAATGGTTTTGATGTATGTAAATGGTTTTGATGTATGTAAATGGTTTTGATGTATATAAACGGTTTTGATGTATGTAAATGGTTTTGATGTATGTAAATGGTTTTGATGTATGTAAACGGTTTTGATGTATGTAAATGGTTTTTGATGTATGTAAACGGTTTTTGATGTATGTAAACGGTTTTTGATGTATGTAAACGGTTTTTTATGTATGTAAATGGTTTTTGATGTATGTTAAATGGTTTTTGATGTATGTAGACTGTTATGATGTATGTAAATGGTTTGTGATGTATGTAAACGGCATAAAATTGCAAAGTACAATCACAAGTGAAATTAGTTAAACAGAAAAAAACACACATGTTCAGTCCAAAATAAAGGAAGACAAAGAAACATTTCATTATTCACATTTTTTTTTTGTGTCATTACGTTTTTTGTTATGAGAATGTCAATATAGAAAGACCTGTGTCCACAGAACTGCTAACTTAGACAACAATTGACTGTTTTACCTCTCGAAAGATGAGCTGATTATATCTGCAGGAAATGACCTTTCTTCCCCAAGTGTTCACAAATTTGTATAATGCCGCCATCGAATCTTCTCAACTGCGAAGGCTACATGCTATTTATCGAGCCATTCAAAGAAATAACATCACATGAAGAGACAGATGTCTGTGTGAAGTTGAAAATATGCATTTCTGTAAATAAGTGAAGTTGAGCATATTTTAAAATGCAAGTCATCTTATTAAAAGTGCAACGTACTTAAATAGCCGGTATCTGCAGCCTTACGTAAACCTGCCCAATTATAAACAGAAATTTTGTTGTTGTTGTAAAAAAATGCCTTATATATGGTTTCCAATGTGGGTAATATGACTCAGGTTATGTCAAAATATGCTGAACAAAGGAATCCCAAGTCCTCAGTTAGTTGACTTGAAAGAATTACAGAAAGAGTCCTCAGTAGACTTGGTATGTCTGAGTTGTATGTGACTTGATTGTAAAAACTTGATGACTCAAGTATATGGCACCGTTGGATAGAAGACGTCTTCCGTTGTGTAGGCTATATGTTGGTCATGGTCTTCTAGGTGATTCTGGCTGCCATTTTTATTTTTTTTATTTTTTTTTAGCGAATTAAGGCTTGTTGATCAGTTTTTGTAATATTTGACGATTTAAAAAGAACAGAGAGGTGTATATATAACTATGACCCTGGATCTTCTTTGGAATTTTTTTTATTTTTTTTTTATAGGGTGAAATTGGAGAAAAGGGGAACGTTGGTCCTCCGGGAAAATCGAACGTGGCATTTAACGGGCCGAAGGGTGACAAGGTGAGTTTTGATGAATAATAGAGTTGTAATGGACGCACACACTGGTCGACTATGGCAATTAGTGGCAGTTACTGCCAGAATATTGATTTCGAGGAATGAAATTCAGCAACTGTTTGGTCCCAGGATAGATAATTTACCGCCATTACTAGTATCATGATCGAGTATGCCACTAAAGAGTCGCCGGTTCAATGAGGATCAATTAGATCACTATGATTGGACTCACGATCACATAGTATCACAATGATTAGACACAGGATCACACATAATATCACAATGATTGGACTCAGGATCACATATAATATCACTATGATTGGACTCACGATTACATAGTATCACAATGATTAGACACAGGATCACATATAATATCACTATGATTGGACTCCGGATCACATATAATATCACTATACCCATACTTTATAACTGCCATCTAGTGGAAGAATCCCATACTTTCAGGTTTTCTGAGGAGCTACCAAATCTCGTGTGACTGGATATCCTTCCTCTCTTTTGTGATCTATTGATGTTCTTTTTCCTTCATATTATACTCTGAATATTGAATGAGAGGCTTTTGAATGTTGGCCAACATGCACCACCTCTCTCTCTCTCTCTCTCTCCTCAAACATTCCATGTCATCTCCAACTGCCCAACATGAAAGTGATACGTATACCTTACAACTTGATTATGAGATCTTTACATTCAAAATGTTTTTATTTGTAGGGAACCCCAGGACTTCAAGGTGAGAGGGGCGACACTTGCCATCATAGAAACTTTACAGAACCTAATTTTTTTGAGGTTGGACCAAAAGGAGAAGCGGTAAGATTTCATTTTATCACTTAATTAATTATAATTGCAATAGTAACAACATGTTATCAGTTACAATAGTAATTACAACAGGTTATAATTACAATAGTAACAACAAGTTATAATTACATTAGTGTAACAACAAGTTATAATTGCAATAGTAAACAGGTTATAATTACATTAGTAATAACAGTTTTTTAATTGCTATAGTGTAACAAACAGGTTACAATAGTAACAACAGGTTGTAATTACAATAGTAACAACAGGTTATAATTACAATAGTAACAACAGGTTGTAATTACAATAGTAACAACAGGTTGTAATTACAATAGTAACAACAGGTTATAATTACATTAGTAACAACAGGTTATAATTACAATAGTAACAATAGGTTATAATTACATTAGTAACAACAGGTTATAATTACAATAGTAACAACAGGTTATAATTACAATAGTAACAACAGGTTATAATTACAATAGTAACAACAGCTTATAATTGCAATATAGTAACAATGGGGTCAAACAACTCAGAGCAGTGGACAGACAAAGGAAGGCATGCTGCTTCACTCGGCTTCACTTGCCCGTAGGGGACCACTCATTAGACCTAGCTTAGCTTCTCTGGAATCTCCTCAACCCTGCCACGTGCATTTACTGTATACATATTTTGGGGGTGGTTTATGTTTCCTACGTAACTATGTTCCATATTTCTCATAGACCAATTTGTTGTTATGTTCTCTCTCTTGTATTTCGTCCGTTACTATCACATTCCTCTCGTGGGCCAGTATGCATACACCAAAGTACAGTAAAAATTAATATCAAATACAAATGTGTATTCAAGTTGATTCTTTATTATATATCAAAGATTTGTTAGCAAAGTTAAAAACTTGCAAAATTTTGATTTGCATTTTGATTTAAAAATTTAAAGATTTTATGAACATTCTTTATTCCTAAAACTTTGCCCAACTTTACTGACCTCATAAACTTCCACATATAATCCCGGTTGTCTGTCCCTGTGTAGCAGCTATAGTAGCATAGCAGAGTCATGGAGCTCATCGGCCATCTTATTGCATGCGCAAGTCCTGGAATGATGACTTTAATTATAAATGGTCTCAGTTTTTATGTCTAAAAGGCCAGCTACTATAATGCCCAAGAGGGCGGCTATAATTTAAATCAAGTAATTTTTTCATCTCGGCATTCCACGCGGTCAGAAAAGTGGGTTTTTTTTGCTGTAGATGTAGTGGTACGAAGATGCATGGAATGGGAGGGTTGATCTTCTTCTTTTATTTCTCGCCAGGGCGCAGACGGAGAGCCCGGCGAAAAGGGAGACACCGGCCCGTTAGGACCAGAGGTGAACTATGAAAATTTTCTGTAGCCGATGACGATGTCAATTTAAAGTAATGTTATACGGCTATTCCCTCATTTATAAGGATATACCTGCCAGGTCAGTAACACATTACGGTCACAACTTTCACTCGAGAACAAAAAAGTACCGCCCCCTCCTCCCACCAGATAGACCTGCTCACGGACAGTTTTGTCTGTGATTGTGACGTCCTCTTCCGTCAGCAGCGATCATGCAGTGGGTGACATGGAACTAAATTAAACCATGTAAAATTCTTGGAATGGCATGTCCAATCGGCTTGGGGCATGTGGATGTAGCTATTTAATGTAGGTACATTAGTATATATAAACAATCAAACTTGATCTTAATTAAGTTTTGGTGATGGTACCTTACCATGCCCATTTTCTGAGTGGACAGTTTCTATGTCATCGTCATGATCTTCCATGAATGAATGGAACTTGTAAATACAGTACACGTGCAGCTAAAATGTTATCGTTACATTAATCTGCGTTACGGCACCCTCGCCTGGTGAAGGAAGCTCTTTTTTTTTTGGTCTTACCATACCTCCTGCTTTTTCTCTTTTCCAGGGTGTATATGGCGACACCGGTGAGAAGGGTGGAAAAGGAATGATCGGGCCCCCTGGTAGAAAGGTGAGGTAGTTTGTAATATCGTTGGGCTAATTTAATCGTGGCCGGAAAATTAAACTGCATGCGCTTTGACAAAAGTTTTTGAGTTTTGCGGTCTTGGGAAAAGTATTTCGACATTGTTAACCTCGACGAAGATGTTGCATTCTCCTTAATTGGAACCAGTTGGAAATAGCTGTTATTGTTTTGGGACCGGATGGCCAGAGGAATGTCTTATTAATTTCTAACTTAACTTATATAAGGGGAATTTCGATCCAGTGTCGGTCGATATTACTTCGCAAAAAAAAAAAACGGTCGACTGCTGCGTTGAAATGTTTGTGACAGGATCCTGTCTTTGTTGGTATGCGGGCTTGTCCTTATATTGCTCAATGCTGTAATGCATGGTATTTGGTTATAAAAAATAACTGACCTAGCTAGGGGGGGGGGGGTGATGAGGCACATGAATCAGTAGTCTATGCTATAGACTTGAGCAAGACTAATATGTATTGTTATAGGAAACACTCTAGGCTAAACCAACAAATATGGCGGAGTGAAAATTGTCCCGCATCATCTCAACCACGCACGTGGCTCATTTTTTTGGTTATTTTCGTTCGTTCATTTCACGTACGTACATGACGTTGATATATCGATTTGAATACAGTGTGTGAAGTAAACTGTAACATGTCGTGAAGGGGAAGGGCGCTCCCTTTCTTAGGATGGCACTATATACCCACTAATAAGAAGGAAAATTACAGTAACCCAGAGACAACGAGTAAAGGTTATATAAACCAACGCAAAGACACGTCAAAGACACGGTCACTGATAACGATCTCTGACCCCTAGTTGTTCGTGTGTCGGGGGGGGCGGGGGAATAGTCCATGGTGATGGAGGGCTCTTCCTTTCCATAACTCTCCATCCCCCCCTCCCCCTCCCTATCTTTAGACTTCCGCATGCTCACTAAACTCACCCGTCTGTTACTCTCCAGGGTAAACGAGGCAAGGACGGTGCCCCCGGAGACCCAGGCTTCAAGGGTGACCGTGGCAACGATGGCAATCCAGGTGCCCTAGGTTTCAACGGCGTGGAGGTAAGACCTCCCACGAGATGTTGTTGTTGAAACTCTTTTAAATATTTAAGAGGGTCATGAAGGGGCGCGCAAGACGGAGAGAGAGGGAGAGAGAGGTTCCACGATTATGCAATGTATAGTTTTAAAAACCACGGTGCTGTGACATGAGTTAATTCAGCCAAAACATTTACACATCAAACAAACTGTTCATAACTATGATAAGTATGTAGTTCAGGAAATTGGGGCGAATCGATAAAATTAAAGGACACACCCGGGCCGGTGCAAAGTTTGGTGATCCCCAAATGCTTTGCCTCGATAGAACAACTTGCATGACCTCTGCCAAATTACAAACTTGTCTAATTAAGTGGATAGAAGTTTGGATAACGCTTTCGACCAAACAAAGCAAACGTGGACGGGACGTAGGTTCCACTTGTAATGAAGGCCGCGACGCCAAAGTTGTGACGTATACAGAAAGACAAACGGTAGCATGGTGTCTTTGGGATTTGATCTCTGCGAAAATTTCAACGTTATATTATCGTTTAATTTGCTTTACTGTATAGAGAGCACACACATGTAGTACTTTGTAGCTGTAGGAATTATTTAATAATCCATCACGCAGGGAATTATATATATCGCGAATAATTAGGCACATGTGTCTCACAAAATGCCGCAATTTTGTTGGCAGTCTTCACGGGGTCAATTAAGTAAATAAACATGTAACGTTAAATATCGCAAGATTCTAAAAAGGTTTAAAGATGTTTTTCCTTCTTTGTGTTGGTATTTGTCGTTAATAAAAACACGTATGCATCGATTTTTAGCCCATGATTTTTCCGGCGTCGGAGCCACTAACCCGTTTTCTGGTAATTCCGTTTTATTTCCATCGTGTAGGGGGAGAGAGGAGACGATGGACCCAAGGGCAGGGTTGGACCTCAGGGCCCACCGGTAAGTAACCAAAAATAAATTCATTACAGTGACTGGTGCCTTCAGCTAGCGTTGGGCCGATACTGCCTATATCGGTTCCGGCCGATATCTCGTACCGAATGCGGAATTTTGTTTTCCCGTAAAAACAGTGTTCGTTAAAGGGGGATCATTTCAGGGGTTGATATCCTGTCTTTGAATGTCGTTATGAACTTCTTAGACTGAGGATTGCATTAATTGATTCTTTTCAATGCATGATATGCCCTGATGAATTTATATTAACTCTACTGTATATGACAGCTAGCTCCATGCTTGTACTATAGCTACTACTGTACCCAGCATAAAATATGGCCATAAAATATGATTTAATGTGATTGAGCTTTGAATTTGACTCTCAAACAAAGGCATGGGTGCATGTTGTTCATAATGACTTAGGCCCTAAAACAAAATATTTATATTCAGTATTATATAGGCTGTACAAATTTGCGGTACCGATATCAACCGATAACGGCGATATCGGACCGATACTGATATCGAAAACTGACAATCGGCCCAAACGCTACCTTTTAGTGAAGAAGGCCTCCCGTAGCTACCAAAGTCAACGTTTTACTGTCCAAGAGTCTCATATATTTTCATGTTTGAAGACAAAACGATTTGAGTCGTGCTCAATTCGTCTTTAATGGTGTCGTAATCCTTTTTAAATGTTTCCAGTCCTTAGGGATTCAATTCTGATAAATTACACCAAATGTCGGTTAAATGTATCGCTGTCGACGTTTCGTTCGTTTATCACCTCGCGGCCAAAGCCCGGCCCATCATTTGAGGATTTAATTGTCCGGGTTCCATTTTTTGCGATATCCTGTCCTGGTGTCTTACATAGAAAGGAGGTACGTTTGGGGGACACATTTGTCGAATTTAAAAGGATCGTATATAAACCGCCTCTCATCTTAGCCCGATCAATTAATCATTTTCTACTGATTTACACGACGGTTTTGCTTGGTTTGATTCTGTCGCTTGTAGGGGCCACCGGGGACGAGGGACGAAGAGTTTGTTTGCCCAGAAGGCATACAGGGTCCTGTTGGCACTCAGGGACCACCAGGACCCCAGGGGGAAAAAGGAAATAGAGGTAATATACAACGTGCCCAACCGAAAGTCGTGACGGTTAACGTTGACCGAGGGAACGTCAGGTCGATCGTGGTGTTGTTGACTGCCGGCAACGTAAACCTTATCACTTTAGTTTCTGTTCTCTTCCTTGAATTGCGTTGGTGGGATGTCTTTCGCTGAAGAGCGTGGCCAAGTAACGTGACCTTTTCATTTAGCAGAATTGCTACGAAAATCGTTCGTTTGTAATTCCTCTTTTTCTATGCGATTTTATGGAAGTGATTCCCCGAGTTTCTCTTGAAAAAATTGCATCGCGATCGCGTCAGGACTGCATTGTTTGGCATTCATGCTTCTTTCTGAAAATGGCCAAATAAGAAACCTTTTCACGGGCCGAGGAGGGGGAAGGGGGAGGTTAAATACACCTCATCTCGCCGTTGTCATTATCATCAAAAGGCAGAAAATGACTCGCCCAGGCGTATTACGGAAATTACGGCACACATTACGTACTCCGTTGCTATACACGATATGAATCACCTTCACGTTACGGTGGTTCTCGTCGCGTCTGCGGCATAATCTAATAGCAGTAGCGGTCAGCGTTGCGGTGTAACGCAGTAGAACCTTGGTCCTTCTTGTCTGCCATATCCCTTTCGGAATTAAAACGTGGTCTGAAAGTATCGGTATCGGTTGGGACCATTTTACCTCACTCTAACGGACGTAAACAGAAGAAAACAGCTAGTCGCATGCTGCTGATTATCAACGTCGGCGTTAATTATAAAGGATACAAGTCGTTCCTTTTGTTGATGGCCGAAACCGGTGTGTATAGCAGTTTGAACAATTATAAACGGATCAGACTGCGATGAGCATGTAGAATGTGATTAATCATTTACTGTGCTCCTAATTTTGCTCTCTTTCGACAGGTATCAAGGGTATGCAGGGCCACACTGGCCAAAGAGGGTCTCAAGGGGCCGTAGGTACTACAGGTCTGCCCGGAATCGGGGAGAAGGGAGATTCCGGCGAAGATGGTATGTCCTCCGCATTCTGCTTGACTTAACCTGGATGTTTCGTTGAAGACCAAGCATTTTTGCAATTAACGGTTATAAAAGGCCACAATTTAAAATTGTTAGTCTATGTGAACTCGTATGATATGATGGAATGTTTTTTGTTGGTTGGCCAAAAAGTTATATATGGTTGAAGGGTGGGTTCTTTAACAGGTGGGAGAAGTTGAGTTTAATACTGAACATGGCCAGGAATGAAAACAAATCCTCCACATCAATGTCCCCCCCCCCCTCCCCGGTAGAATGAAGGAAGCCACAATCACCGAAGACCAATCACCGCTAGTCTGAGACTCTTTCGCATGAACTATTATTAAATCGTTTAAATGAGACAATTAGAACTCGGCTATAATAGACTATTCCACCGATCTAGAACCGGCCTTGCAGTGAATGGCAGACAGACCCAGCTTGGAGGCGAACCCTTCACAGTGATCTTTCTGAAGCTGAAACCAACGCCCTCTCTCTCTGTATATCAAGAGGGTAAACTGATAAAGGGGTAAATTGTCGCGACCGTTAACAATTTATCAAGAAGAGCGAGACAGGTTTCACGACAAATGCCAAGAGTCCCTGTCATACGTCACAACAGAAGGAAGAATGAGATTGCTTTCGGTGTCCAACAGACGGTCCCTCATGCCCAATCTATGCGGCCCCGGCCGGACACCTAAGGAAATTCTGCATTTTTTTTAACAACTATCGAACTCCAGATGAATTCGCTCTGTTTACCCACGCGGCGAATAGTATGTCGTGTAGATAAAGAAGTAACCGTGTACTGTACTAAGTAAAAGGGTCGTGAGACACTCCGCCCAACCACCCCCCTCCCCCTTGGTTCTGCCAGATTTTAAACTCCGAAAAGATCGGACACCGGCCCCTGGTTTTTAAGACGGATCGAGGCCGCATATTTCTTCCCCAAAGCTAGGGCAAAGTGCACCTCACGATGGCAGTTGCCGGCTTACGATGAGACGATATAAGCCCCCCCCCCTCGCGGGTGTTTCACGGCCCCCCCCCCGCACCGTGGAAAAGGGTTTGCTTGGCCGCCGTTGATATGGGCCGATCGTCTATCCTGAAGAGGCGAACAAAAAGATGCGGGGGGGGGAAGCGTCGTCACGGGGAAAGAATCCCCGGAACGCCGCGGTCGTCTCGAACCTGTTCGTGTACGCCAGCTGCTGCTGTATCATCCATTTTTTTTTTCCCAAAGGAAGCATTATGGAGTACACAAAATAATAATTGGTAATGCAATTTTGTGGCAAACATGAAAGAAGTCGGCGCCAATTTCCTTTGTTTATTTTCGTTTTTTCGACTCGCGTGGATAATTGTTTCCAAACATCCCGCAAGAGGCAGACGTTTCCTGATTTGCTCGAACCAAAAAAATGATATAAGAACGACGAAAGGGCGAAAGTCGGTCTGCTCGATGTTTTGAACGTCTCTGTTTGCGGGTAATTAGCTTCGCATTAAAAATCCACTCACTGTTTCCCCGTGTATATGAAGATTGGAAATGGAAGGAAAGGCTTCCAGTTTATTTTCGATCACATGGATAATTCTTGCAATCATTCACAGGTGGCAGGTGTTTCACTCGAAAAATGATCAAAACAAAGTTGAAGATGATTTCCGCTCTATATTTTAATGTCTCTGTTTTGCAGGTTACAGCTTTACAATTAAAAACCGGTCGTTAACCCCCTCCCCTGCAAAGCACAAGTTTACCGTCTGGTCCTTGAACGACGCTCCGCCTAAACAGCGCCCTCCGTTTTACTCGTGTTTTTTTCCCCCCCGGCCTGCAGGTTCTCCCGGCGCTGATGGAGAAAAAGGAGAATTTGGCCCACCCGGAAGGGAGGGACCCAAAGGAATCGCAGGTTTCCCCGGTACTTCCGTCGATGGACCCAAGGGCATGGACGGGGCCCGTGGCGGAGACGGGGCTCCCGGCCAGGACGGGGGCCCCGGCGACAAGGGCGAGAAAGGTAAACCTCGGGAGAAATTAACTTTGTTGCCCAAGAATAACGTTCTGTTCTTGGGGAAATGAAACTTGCCGTCAGTGGGGGTTTGAGACTAATTGGCACTGCGGTGTGCTAGCTCTCACTGAATATATATGCGGGGCAATCCGGTGTCCGGGTTTCTTTAAAGATAGTGGGTGACCTTAATATCCTGGACAGCAACGTCGGGGTAGTCTTGTGTTCCTCCATGCAGCGCTGAAAAGTTTGAACCCCCCCCCCCTCAGATGGCTCGAGCAAGGCCGCGGTTCCGATCGGATCCGGGATGATTATCTAAGGCTAAATAATATCAGATCGGCAAAAAAATATCGCCAGACTTTTTTACAGTAGGCATAATATAGTTGCGATTGATACCCTCTTTCTGGTGTCTTTCTAAGGTACGCCTGGTATCGACGCTGACGTCCTGGGTATGACTGGGCCACCAGGCCCCCCTGGAGTCCAGGGTGACAGAGGTGTTACCGGTGTGTCTGGTGCCAAGGGAGAAGTTGGTGTACCTGGAATACAAGGTAAACAGTATCATGGTCATGAATCTGCCTGTTATATTCATTTTATGCTCAGAATACATGAGATCCTTATTGTCAGAGTAATCGACCCTACACTAGTTGCCACCATGCGTACAGATCTCCCCGGGAGGGTTGGGGGTTTTCAAAATTCCAGCTGTATAGAACTCAAGATGACTTCATCGTTTGTGATGGCCTCTGGCTCTCTGGAGATGTAGTGTGACATACATGAACAGAAACACAAGCAGAATATATCACAATATGCTTAATTTACATGACAGGACACAACATATTTACAGGTGAATAGGTAAAAGCAGCATGGTTATAAGGTACCATAGAATCTTTAATAGCCTTTTTGCACGTAAATTAAGGATGACTTAATTAACTCAGATATGCATGATGACTTCATCAACACCTTTAGATATGATGACTTCATTAATATCTTTATACATGATGACTTCATTAGCACCTTTATACATGATGACATCACAACACGTTTATATATGATGACTTCATTAATATCTTTATAGATGATGACATCACAAACTCCTTTATATAATGATGACTTCATTAATATCTTTATACATGATGACTTCATTAGCACCTTTATACAAGATGACTTCATTAGCACCTTTATACATGATGACATCACAAACTCCTTTATACAAGATGACCTCATTAGCACCTTTAGACATGGTGACATCACAAACTCCTTTATACAAGATGACTTCATTAGCACCTTTAGACATGGTGACATCACAAACACCTTTATACAAGATGACCTCATTAGCACCTTTAGACATGGTGACATCACAAACACCTTTATACAAGATGACCTCATTAGCACCTTTATACATGATGACATCACAAACACCTTTATACAAGATGACCTCATTAGCACCTTTATACATGATGACATCACAAACACCTTTATAC
>JAODAG010217768.1:0-13598 GCA_027574785.1 Orphnurgus asper | reverse complement strand
ATTGATTGGTTACGAGTGAATTGATTGATTGGTTATGAGCGAATTGATTGATTGGTTACGAGTGAATTGATTGATCGATTACGAGTGAATTCATTGATCGGTTACGAGTGAATTGATTTGTTATGAGCAAATTAATTGATTGGTTACGAGCAAATTGATTGATTGGTTATGAGCGAATTGATTGATTGGTTTATGAGCAAATTGATTGATCGGTTACGAGTGAATTGATTGATTGGTTAAGAGCAAATTGATTGATTGGTTGAACGAATTGATTGATTCGTGACGAGCAAATTGATTGATTGGTTGATTGATCAGTTACGAGCAAATTGATTGATTCTCTTGAAATATATTCACAATTTGGGTAAAAATGGGGGGTGGGGGGTGTAGGCTTGAATCCATGTTTCCAGTGGGGGCGGAGTAGGGCGAAGCTTTGTCAATTAAAGGAAATGTCTCGGGGGGGGAATGGGACGAAATTGAGCACAGCATTCGGCAAAATCCCACCTTTTCCCCGTCTTCCACCCTTTTTCCAGGTAACAACGAGCACATGAACGGCGAGGACCTGGAAGCTGAACTGCAGGCCCTACGGCGGTTGTTCGCCTCCAAGGCGGGTTTCGTCTCCTTCACAAAGTTGCCAAAGTAAGCCCCCCGAACCCGTCTTTTGTTTTTTTTCTATGGCGTAAAGAACCGAGCGCGGTGTTCTGGAACTTTTCCTCTTATGGGAACCAGTCGAGCGAGACCTTTTGAGTTTGTCCGAATAAAGGCGTACGGCGAAAAAGGACGAAAACGGGAGATTTTTGACCGGGTCAAAGGTCGGTCATCTTAAAAGTTGGACCCAGGTTAACGACGGTTGTTCGTGTTAAAAAGTTGGACCCAGGTCAAAGGTTAGTCATCTTTAAATGTTTGACCAGGTCGTCAAAAGGCCAGTCGTTAAAATTTAGTGATAATGTTTATGCTGTCTGTTTTGCGTACTCGAATGGATGAGAAAAGATGATGGAGGAAAAGGAAATTTTTCTAAGGAAAGGTAGAAAAAGGTGAAAATACAAAGAAGATGTGAGTAAGAAAATGAGCACTGAAATACAGAGCAACTCAACCCCAGCCCCAATACCCCTGCCACGAAAAAAAAACCCCATCAAACAGATTCTAACACGAATGAGGGTTTCTTCGTCGTCGGATTTCAGATGCAGAGAGACGGTCGGGTTAAAGGTCGTCAAAGCTCTGAAGAGGAAGGACGACGGCGTGACTCACGCCGCCATAGATATGCTCTGTGCGCTGATGCAGGTAACGGAACGGCGGCGGCTGTTGCCTTTATCGTTACCCCTCCCCCCCCAGCACGATTTTCGTGCCTCGAAGGAATATTGTCGGTTTACGTCGTCAGAAATCTCTCGTTAGAGGAAGGCCATCAGACAAAGGAGGGGGAAAGTAGAAGAAGAATTTATTTCTTTTTTTTGGGTGTAATATCCATTTCGGGTGTAATATCCGTTTGGGGTGTAATATCCATTTCGGGTGTAATATCCACTTAGGTATATTTGGGGTGTAAACATCCATATGGATGTTTTATCCATATGGGTGTAATATCCACATGGGTGTAAAATATCCATTTAGGGTGTAAATTTATCCATTTGGTTGTAATTATCCAGTTTGGTGTAATATCCATATCATAACCCAACAGGAGTGATTATTATTTGATTGACAGACTCATTGTTTTTTCTAAACAATGGATTGTAGGCCTCCTGCCTTGTTTTGAACTTTTTAAAATCATAATTAGCAGAAACAAAATCATCCCTCTTTCAAAGTCAAAGTAAGTATCATTACAGTGATATGAGGTGGATATAATATCTGGTGGATATAATATCCGGTTGGATATAATATCCGGTTGGATGTGATTACGAGGTGGTTATAATGTGCTGTGGATAAGATGTCGGGTGGATATAACATTTGGTGGATATGATATGCAGTGGATATACTATGAGGGAGATACCATGTATGGCAGATATCATATGTGGTGGTTATCATATGTGGTGGATATCGTGTGTGGCGGATATCGTGTGTGGTGGATATCGTGTGTGGTGGATATCGTGTGTGGCGGATATCGTGTGTGGCGGATATCGTGTGTGGTGGATATCGTGTGTGGTGGGATAATGTTCAGACTAAAATGAACCATTTTGAGAGGACTTGTTTCTTTCTGCAGCCGATGCATGACGACTACGATCTCCGACAAGAACAGCTCAACAAAGCCTCTTTGTTGTCCTCCAAGAAATTTTTGGAAGGTCTGCTAGACCAATTTAGTGATCACGTGGTTAGTCAGTACAATTATTAGATCGTTAGTATTACTATCATGTGATGTCTAGATCAGTAAGTAGTATTACTATCATGTGATGTCTAGATCAGTATTATTACTATCATGTGATGTTTAGATCAGTAGTATTACTATCATGTGATGTCTAAGATCAGTAGTATTACTATCATGTGATGTTTTTTTTGAAAATTGCTTGCAGACAGATACCTTGTACAAGTAGATCAGTAACATTACTATCAATTATTTGTATTCTCGATGGTGACTTCCAGGTATCTGACAAGTATATCAGTAGTATTACTATCAATGTTTTATGTTGGTGGTGTCTTCCCAATACATGGAACAATTAGATCAAGTAAATTACTGTAAGGTTTGTCATCTAATTTTATTTTGTTTTGTGGTTCTGCTTCTTAATATCTTTCAAACAGTTTGCTTAATAAATGACAATAATGTCTTCCCCTAAAATTCTTTTGCAAAATTGCTGGAATTTAGAGAACAGTTTCTGAACCCGATATCCTCATTTTTTATTTGAGAGATTGGAACGACAGGCCATTAAACTCTCTCTTATAACCTTTTTGAACTTTTGAACAACTTTTGGCATCCAGGTTCAGGGGACCGGCGCGCTGGTCATCGTTTCTCTCCTGGATTTCTTGACCTACGCCCTCTGCGCCCCTTACAGCGAGACCACCGACAGCAACTACTTCGACCAGCTGCTGGAGATGGTGGCCGACAAGGGGAGGATCCTCTACAAGCTCTTCCAGGTGAGGAGTCTCTATCGGGGCCGGCAGCGCGGCGTCAAGCTCTGCGTGAACCGGCCGAGGTGTGGGGGGTTTGTTTCCCCGAGAAGCCGGATGACTGATCCAGGCTTTCTAGTAAGATGACAAATGGTAACCTCGCCGTCGTTCGGTAGTTGCATGGGACGTGAGGTTTATAACCTTCCATTTCTCTGGTTTAGGTTTATGGGGGAGGGGTTTACTCGGCGTTTGGTTTTGGTCTTTCCCGAGGGACCACGTCGAATTAAGACGGCATAAAAGAATAAAGAAGATCAAAATGATGAAAGGTAAATTGGTTTATTGTTATTTTGTTATTTTGCATGGGTATTAAGAAAGGGTTTTCTTCGAGTTTACAACCATGTTATGTTAAGGGGGTACACGGCTAAGAGTAGATATATATATATATATATATATATGTATGTATGTATGTATGTGTGTGTGTGTGTGTATGTATATCTATATATATATATGTATAGTTGAATCACTCCACGATCTAGCATTTGTGAATCGTACGGGTGATCGGTGTTTAATCCGATGATGCCGTAGACACGTTCATGAAACCCCTTTCAAGTTTTTTTCCCGCTTCCCTCCCTGCAGCATCCGTCGATGACAGTCGTGAAAGGCGCGGGGCTGGTCATGAAAGCTATCATCGAGGTAAATGTTTTGTTTTTGACAAAAAGAGAGTTAAAAACTTTTTTTCACTACTGATTGGTGGTACGTTGGCATTAAATAACCGAAAAATGCAGTTTGGTTCGGAGTTTAAGCCTGAATGATCGGACGTATAGACGCAACCAATCAGGTTCGACGAACTCTGGAAGGCTACATCCACACGCTGGAAACTACTTATATTATCAACTTACCGTATTATGTAATACATCGATAAAGGTGTGGGAGAAATTGATTGCGGAAAAGTTACGATAAAGTTTTCGTCCGTGGTTACGCGTTAAAAGATAAACGGACCTTTTCCTCTCCCCCTCCCCTGCTTCACGTTTCAGGAAGGCGACGGTGAAATTGCGGCGAAGATGCAGCAGCTGTCCCTGGCTGAGGGCGCCCTTCCCAGACACCTCCTCTCGGCTCTGTTCACGGCCAGCAACGACACGCGGATGCTGACAAACAGGTCAGCGATATTATCTTTTGGGGAGGGGCGTCAATATTCTAAACTTTTCCAGTTGCTTAATTAGCTACGACCCTATATGTTTTTTTTAGATTTCGACAGGAAAGTGGATGAGGAAGGCCGATTAGGGTGTTTAGGGGTGGCGGTGAAAATAGGGATGGGGGTGGTGTGTGGAAAGGGGTAAATGGAGGAGTGAGTGTTGGGATGGATAGGTGGGGGAGGGAGGGGAGAGGTCCGGATGTATTGGAATTAAAAACGGACAGATCGTTCGAGTTGTAGGGAGAGGGTGGATGAGGGGACGGAGGTGCAGTTTCTTAACTAGGATGCAACACCCCCCCCCTCCCCACGTAAGTACAGATCCTGTGACGTTAAGCGATCCACCGCTTCTCGCAACCTCCCAAGTTTTAGTTCGACGTTAGTTTCGTGATTAGCTTGCTCTGGCATCTGTTTGTGCCCGTAATCCACCGTGGCGTCAATCCCGAGACGGTTCCTCGTGATCAACATGGTGCAGACGCAGAGGGATCACCAGCCGCGGGACCCGTCGGGGGGGAAGGGGGAATCGACGGGACGAGATTTTTTCCCCATGGAGTAGGCCGGCCACTACAATCCCGCAGGTGATCGTATACCAGGTCCATCCGGGTGCTCTCCACCGATCCGATTACGATTTTTTTTTTTTTTTTTTTTAATTTTTTTACAGACAACTCAGCCGACACCTGGTAGCCCTGTGGGTGACTGGCAACCCAGTAGCTATGGGTCTCCTCAAAAGAGTGCTGGTGAGTTCTCTCTGGACTCCGTCGAGTTTATGAGGAGCGGGGAAAAATGCAATCCTTGGTATCCTTGGCATCGATCAGCAAAGAGATTGGTCGCGTTGAGAGGAGGGGGCGGTGGGGGGGGGGGGTGTTAAAACCAAAAAATAACACACACAAAAAACCCTAAAAAAACACAAAAAGCATGCACACAAAAAATAAAACACAGGCGGAGGGAGGGATGGGGAAAGCCGTTTGGAGAATTTGCTTCGGGGGTGTGTGTGTGTGGAGAGTATATGAATGAGTCTTGGTTGTTTTTTTTATCTCTCCCAGCCGGTCGGCCTGCTGAACTACCTGGATTCGGAGGAGAAACTCTCCGAAAAGGAACGGGACATGATTCACACGAGGGACAACCTGAAGATGGCGCAGGTAACATTGTGACCTTTGAACCCTTTTGTCACTTGTGTGCTCCGTTTGGAGTTTGCTGGTTTCTTTTTTAAACAAAAAATTATTTAGATCGTTTGAGAAACGGGATGGTGAGGGCGGTCTGCGTTTTTTTGTCGTTTTCTCTCGGAAATCTATACGCGGGAGGGAAAAAGAACCGGATGACGACGCGCAAAAATATGTGACCTTTGAACTCCTGTGAAACTTTAGACTTGTACTCGGGGGGGGGGTTAAAGCATGCTGATTTTTTTTTTATTTGTATTTAATTTATAATTCTGCAAGGTTTTTGTCGTTGCATTATCGGTTTCTTAAGACGGGAGGGGAGTGCGTGAGGGGGGTGGGAAACCACACTATTTTTGTGGGGTTTGTACCACCACCTTCCCCCCCCCCCCATCTGCGGAATATTAGGATCTTAATATGGTTGCCGTTTCCGGGGCTAGTGGCCAGACCCTCGGGAAGATTGTTCGGTCCCGTGTCGTTTTCCGCCGAAAAAAGAACGTTTATTTATTTATTTGTCTGTATTTGTTTCCTTTTTTTTTGTCTCCAGGACCAGTCGGCCGGACACAAGAGCCTTCAGTGGCACCAAATCGAGACCGTCCTGGTCCACTGGAGGGAGAGAGTCGGACTGAAGAAAAAAGCTCCCGACGTAAGGCTTTGCTTTTTTTTTTTCGTTCGTTTTTCAGGTGTTTCTCCCGTGTTAAGGACCTGCTTTTTGTCCTTTAAAGGATACACGTCCAGGTTCCTTAAAACTCATTGAAATCTGTACCAATGGTGTAGAGAAAAATAAAATATCCCGTTCTTACATCAAACTTTAACTACGATACGTAATCAGAGTCTTTGCACGAATTGACCAAATAATGAATATTTTTTAGGCTCGTACGAAAGTATGTGACGTCATTCCCCTAACAACTGTAAAGCTGTGGTCCGGTGTTACAGATGACCACAGTCTGTCTAAGCTGTCATCAAAATTGCGTATTAGTCCGTCACTGAGGTCAAAGGTCATATGATGATTTTGTTTCGGTTGAGTGACGAGAACCCTTCTATAGCCTGTAATAACCAAAGTAAATTTTTTCAAACAAAAAAGTTCAATCTTGGGCGAGCGATTTGGTCCCTCGGGGACGGGCAGCAAGTCTGCGTCTCACGCCGAAAGTCTTGCGCTTTGGAAAACGTGACGACCTTTTTACCCCCTACCAGAACGAAGAAACGGTAGGGGGGGCGAAGGTCAAAGTATCGACAAATCTGACGACCGCTTTGCAATTCTCAGCTGCCATGGCTTTGTATAATCGTCCGTCTGTTGCTTTTAATGTTTGCGCATAACCAACTTACGAATCTCTTTTGTCGCTTTATGGAACAATGCCGTCGCTTCGATAGCGGATGTTCTCCGCGCATTTGCAGGCCGGCAGACGCGTCAAACTAAATTGTCAATGCCGTTTGGCCTCCGGGAATCACGTCTCTTAAATTCTATTTAACACTTTTTTTTCCCCTCGTTTCTCTCTGCCATGCAGCCCCAAATGGTAAGCTGTCGATGATGCTCTTTCTATTGGATTTATCCTTCAGCATGCACTTGATCGTACCTTCCTATTTCTCCTAACCCACTCCTCCCCCTGGCACCCTTATTCTCCCTACTCACTACCTCCCCCTGACATCCTTATTATCCCTACCCCCACTCCTCCCCCCTGGAACCCTTATTATCCCTACCCACTCCTCCCCCTGGTACCCTTATTCTCCCTACCGCCATCCCCCGCCATCCCTCCCCCTAGGCACCTATCATCGCCACAAGCAAAGTAGAAGTAACGCGGTAGTTTTTCCTTGCATCGATTTGCCTAACCCATCTGCCCCCCTCCCCCCATCGGCTTTGTCTGGGACCACCCTGCTGGTTCCACGCCCCTCCCCCTCCCGATGCCTCAACCTTTACCACAGCTCCAATTTAATCCCTACATTTCCCCCCCCCATTATTTTCCTGTTGTGATTGCCAAACTTTTAAGTAACTATGGCACGCTCTCTGCTTTAGTTTTATTTTGTTGGGGTACTACTTCACCAGCGAGGGTGTGCATGCCAGATATCATTAAATGCTACTAATAAATGTGTTCATTCTGGACGCTCTCGCACCAGATACCACCACATCAACTCTACTATGTTGTTCATTTTGAATGCTGCACCCGACGGATCTCATTAACTCGACTATTTTGTTCATCTGAATGGCACCTGTCTGGTATCATAAATTCTACTATTTTGTTCATCCGAATGCACCCGTCTGGTATCATAAATTCTACTATTTTGTTCATCCGAATGGTAACCCATCTACTATTTTGTTCACTCCTAATATTTCTCACTTATGCTAGTTTTTTCTGTTCAGGGATCGTTCCTTAGTCACGAATCAAGTTTTGTTGAATCGTTCTTTTAGTCCTGAAATGTGCTTGCAAAGCTATATAACCTTATGCATTTCGTCGCCCTATATGTAACTTATTACCCAGATCGGATATGGATATCTCTTGAGGAAAGTAAAAAAGGATATAAAGAAGAACAATGCGACCAAATTAAAAAGCATTGAAGAAAACTAGTTTAAATTACTTAATCCGGCTTTCGAGTAAACCTTGTTTTTAAAGACGAACGAGAAGTGACAACATTGAGTTGTCTGGGAGTTTAAAACCTGGGTAAATGTCCTGAAAACAGTTAAGCTGCAAAGGTCCAGTTGAACGGTCCGTTTTTTAAAATTTACCCCGTCAGATTCGAGTCGTAAAATTTTGCGTTGTGGGTTTCACTTCGTTAAAGGAGCGAAGCCGTTCACTCGTCCGAGAGAAAGATGCAGGACGGCTAGTGTTTTACCCCCCACCCCCGTCATATTTTTTGTCTCTCCCCACCAGAAACCGATCGTCCTCCGGAAGAGAAGGCAAAGGATCAAGAGCGATGCCAACTGGGAGTTGTTTTACCACAGGTGAGAGTTTTTTGGGTAGGATTAGCAGCAGCAGCAGAAGCTCTCGTGATAATCCAACAAGGCGAAAAGAGAGATGAAGGTATTCCCGCGAAGGAAATGAGTGTACATAATGGTAATCTTTCTTGGGATATTACAACTTTCCTGACTTTCCTGTTTGTTTGTTGTTGTTGTTGTTGTTGGTTGTTGTTGTTTGTTGTTGGTTGTTGTTGGTTGTTGTTGTTGGTTGTTGTTGTTGGTTGTTGGTTGTTGTTGTTGCTTGTTTGTTGTCGTTCGTTCGTTCTTATGGCCGCGCATGATCTATACAAACCTCCCCCCGGCTAAGGAGGAAGGCTTTGACATCCGAGATTGATTGGGGAGGCCGGGGGAATCGGTGGAATATTTGATCGAATACGGCAGATGCGGCCCATAACACACCATTCCCTTTTCGCTCATTGTGCAGCTTACATTTTCATGTACACATGAATGTCAGTCAGATCCCTTAGAGTTTAAGTTGCCATTTCCATGTTAAGCGTTCCGAGGCTGTTTTGCTGCATAGATTTACATAAATTGGGGGGGTGGTGGCCGAGCCACCGTATCGACGGAATTTTTAACGCGTCCTACTTGTGTTCCGTTGTCGTTCTTCTCTCCGTTTAGATTCAGCGGAGATTGCGCAAAGCCGAATCTCATCTGGAACTACAAAGTAAGTCGAGACGATCATTTTTTTTCCTTCCTTTTTATTTTATTTACGAAGAGTGGTCGTCCTAACCTTTGACTTGTGTCCTCTGACGTGTGCCCCCCTTTGACTTATGCATCGTTAACAAAAGTTACGTCTGTGACTACACACTCGACGAGTGAAATGACTTTCAGCCCCTGTAGACGACGCTCCGATTTCCAGACGTTGATTGTCTCGGGTGGCGATGTCGTCCTTCTGCGAAGTTTGCTCTTTCGTTCTCGTAGGACCGGCTCTTTAACCGTCGGACGAAGGAAACAAATAATTTAGTCGGACCTGCCGCTCTGAGGTGTTTTTTGGGGACGTTTCCGGCGTTACGGCCCGGACCACAATCGTCGCCGCCGTGAACGTTGGCCCCCGGGCCGTAAGCAGAGTCCCTATCGCGGCGGGAGACGACCGAAATTGGTTCAATTATTTTTTATTCCACGTCCACCGATCTCTTTCGTTTAGACGCGGGAAGAGCTCCGGCAGTGCCTGGAGAACGAGCTCCGGGCCTTCCTGGTGGACCGGGAGCTCGGCGCGAGCCACGTCATCTCCTGGAACCACACGGAGTTCGCGGTCCCGTACGAGTGCCTGTCGGACGAGATCAAGATCGGGGACTACTTCCTCCGGCTGCTCCTGGAGGCCGACGAGAGCAACGAAGAAATAAGTGCCATCAAAAATTCGTAAGCGTGGGTCTCGCCGGGGCCCGGAAGGGAGGGAAGGAAAACTAGAAATGACTTTTTTTTAATATTTTTTTTGGCCGGGGGGGGTGAGGGGGAGAAAATCGGTGTGATCGGTTTATTGGCTTGGATTTAAGAAGTCGAAAATCATTCGGAAATACGCGTATGATTTTAAAGGCGGGGATACCTCTTTGGAGCAAACATTAATCAAATCGTCCCTAAACTTGTTTGTGGTTTGTGGAGAAAAAACCAAAATTGCGAAAGGTGCGTCAAATGCCAACCTTAAATATTTCCAAGGTCACCAAAGGTCGATTTGTAAAAAAAACCGAAACAATCGTTATATAAACAGTTAAACCTCCAGAGACCCACGAAATTAAATTACTATAATTGAAAAAGCGACATTCCTTAGAGCTGTAAAACTTAAAAGTCCGTCCATCCACCGGTAGAGGAAACTTGTCTTTTCTTTAATTTTAATAACCGAAATAAAAAGAAAAAACCTGATCCCGTGAAGGGGTAACGTACCCCTTGGGCACTTTAAAGAGGTAAAAGGCCCCCCCCCCCAATAGGAGGC
This sequence comes from Orphnurgus asper, assembly GCA_027574785.1. Taxonomy (NCBI): domain Eukaryota; kingdom Metazoa; phylum Echinodermata; class Holothuroidea; order Elasipodida; family Deimatidae; genus Orphnurgus; species Orphnurgus asper. Next base: position 3,351 of record JAODAG010217768.1, on the reverse strand, counting down.
CTCCTTTCAAGCGTGCCTTCGGCGAGGACGTCGAAAGCGTGTTGCCCGAGACCGTCGGTACGTCTTGGGAGTTTTCGACGACTGTAAATAATACCCATCAATGACCCCCCCCCACTCTCCCTTTCAGCAACGAGTTTTTCAACGACCTCTACCACCGGTTCCTCCTGACGACCAAGACGAGCATGAAGTGCATGTGTGTGCAGGCCATGACCATCGTCTACGGGAAGTGCTTCGAGGCCATAGGGCCGTTCAACGATACCAAGTACATCGTGCAGCTGCTGGAGAGGGTAACAAAACCAAACAATAATAGCCCCACCGGGTTTTGGGGTGGGGGATCATTTCTTCAAACGATTTTTTTATTTATTTATTTTTTATTTTTTTTTATTTTATATATCCGAGAATCCGTGGGTGGTTCGGGGGCCTGGGTCTTCCCTTCGATCCTTCTCCCGCCCCGTCCCCGGTCGTCCCGTTTCGGCGGGGGGGGGGGGAAAGGAAGGCGAACGCTAGCATTTTAGTCGATTTTTGCGTTGGGAAGACCGCCGGAGTTAAAACAAATCAGCTCTCCATGGGACGGTGGGGGGCATTCGTCGACTGGAAATTTTTCCACGGTATTTTCTCGAATTAAACCGAAGAATTACGAGTCGATTTCGTGGGTTCTTTGTCGTCGTTTTCAGTGCTCCGACAAGCAGGAGAGGGACCGCCTGGTCCTCTTCCTCAACAAGCTCATCAACCACAAGAGCAACGTCCGAGAGATCATCAACTCCAAGGGCATCAAGGTCCTGGTGGACCTTCTAACCCTGGCCCACATGCACATGACCAGGGCCTCGCTGACCACCCAGGTGAGTCGCGGTCCCCGGAATAGAGGGGGGGGCATGTACGACGAGATTACGTCGACTCTTTCCCCGGCTCGGTGGGCCGAGCCCAGGGGAGAAAAAACCAAAATTCAGTCCAGGTACACGGGGACGTCGACACTTTTCGTCGGATCACGGCTCTTTTTCTACGGCATTTCTTTTTCTCGTTCTCCGATTTGCTGCAGACGAACGTCCTGGAAGCGCCACCGGAGTTGCAGGTCAGCAACGAGAAGGAATGGTACTATGGGAACGTAGAGAGGGAGAGGCTGGGACCGTTCAGCTTCCACGAGGTGAGACAAAATTGATGGAAAAACGTGCATTTTTTTGAGCATCTTGCCTGGGAAACATTTCCGGGGAAATGTCTCAAAGAGGAGGGGCACGCTATTTCTACTCCTTGTATCTGTTTTTCAATGTGTGCGAGATCAAAGATGCGACAATCGACTGGTTTGGGTCGTAAAGGGGCCCCTGAAAAAAAAAATCTTCGTCTTCCAAACCGTAATAAAAACCTTCCGGTCCTCTGGTATTTTCCCCCCCCGGTTTTTCAAATTTGAAGATGAAAGAGAAGTGGAGTGAAGGTGTCCTCCATGCTAAGACCAGGTGTTGGGCCCAGGGGTTGGAAGGATGGAAGCCTCTACACACCATCCCCCAGCTGAAGTGGTGCCTCCTGGCCTCGGGGCAGCCGGTCATGAACGAGACGGACCTGGCCGTCCTGGTGCTCAACATGCTCGTCAAGATTTGTGAATATTTCCCCAGCCGGTGAGTCGTGACATTCTTCGTGAGAGAACGATAACGGTGGTATGTGGTTGCTGCTCCAGGAAGCTGAGAGCATCTCTGATAATCGCTAGAGGAGCATTTTGTCTCATTTCATCGCTCGAGCCTAACCTCCAATAAAGAGCATCTCAACTACAGATCGCTTGAAAGAGAGGCGGTGAAGGGTGGGGGTTGTTTTCAGTCCTCCATCTTGTGGGTGTTGCTTACAGAGATCAGTTAAGTATTCCAAATGTTTGTCTTGCACGGTCCCTATATTCTTTGACCGTCTCGTCATCAAACTATCATCTCGTCGTCTCCCGTCTCTCTCAGCGATGAATTCTCCGCCATCGTCCGGCCCCTGCCGACTGCCAAACGGTTCCTCACCGAAGCCCAATGCTTGCCACACATGGTCCAGGTAAACTTCTTTTGATTCGTCGTTCGTCCCGACGTCTGGTAGGCCTCTCTTTTGACGTTTAAGAAGACGAGCTGAATGATGGAACGCCGTTTACCCGGTACCAGCCTTAACCGTGTTGCGGTATAATCCATTAGGGGGAGGGGGGAGGTTTTGACTGGAAATATGTGAGCCTTCCATGGGCACTAAAGAGTTATCAAAACGTTTTAAATTATTTGTGTTCGAAACAAACGAACAAGGTAAACGAACTAAAACAAAGTAAATGATTAAACAAAGCAACGAAATTAACGAAGTAAACGAAATGAACACAATGTCGATGAAACGAATGGAGGCTATGATGACTCATTGGAGTCATTCTTTCCCAACTTTATACCGATCCAAGACAAGATCTGTTTTGAAGAAATCTAGGTATTTATGTAGACTTTGGTGTTCATTCTTCTATCTATTCTTCTACCTGGGGCAGAGTTGGTGAAGATCATCTCCTTGTTGTTAATATGCCTTCTACAGACCCATCTGTACCATCTAGGACTGATATTTCCCCCATGACTAGATTTTTTTTGTAACATGTTTGAGGCATTTGTGTATCGGTTTGCATTGTCCTAATAAACCATTTTACACGGAGATGAATAAGATTGGTTTTATTTTAAGATTAAGGTCAGTCGTAATCCTATTGCAAGCTATTGTCGCAAGTCGGTGTCTTCTTTGCGGAAGACGCTCCTTCCCATCCCTTTGTGCATGTTTCCGTCCTCTTCTCTCAGTTGCTGCTGACCTTCGACCCCATCCTGGTGGAGAAGGTCTCCGCGGTGCTCCGGTGCATCTGTCAGGACAACCCCCAGCTTCCAAAGCTCTACCTGACGGGCGTCTTCTTCTTCATCATGATGTACACAGGGTCTAACGTGCTGCCTATTGCCTGGTGAGTGGTGGTCCTTCCCTGCCCCTTATCCACAGATTTGTTTTATTCACGCAGAATCGTTGTAAGATTTTGTATTTATTTTTTTCAATATTTCAATTTGAACCCTAATTGTCCAACGAGGGGGAAATTTTAGTGGTGGCGTATAATATGCTGGAGGATCCAGAGAGATTTTATGGGTGGCTAAAATTCAGAGAGGGTGCATCCACCCCCTCCCCCTTGGGACATGTAGAGAGAGGTATTGCCATTATTTTTTTTCCTCTTTGCAGGTTTTTGAAGGACTGTCATATGAAGCAAGCTTTCAAGTCTGAAGAGGTAATGGGCCAATAATCTGTGGGAAGAGGGTGGGGGGGGTTAGGGTTAGGGTTAGGGTTAGGGTTAGGGTTAGGGGTAGGGGTAGGGTTAGGGTTAGGGTTAGGGTTAGGGTT
>JAODAG010217436.1:0-13602 GCA_027574785.1 Orphnurgus asper | reverse complement strand
TACACACTATATACCCTGTGCATTTATATTTTTATTGATTCTCACCGCTAACTTTCTCTTATCGATTATTATAAAACTCAGGGCAAGAGTAACCTGTCCAAGTCGTTTTCATAGGGTCTCGCATTATCCAAATCAATTATTTTCAATAAAACTCGTGATTACATGCATGAACTTACAACTCCCCATGTGCATTAGTAGTACGTTGTACGTTGTACGTTGTACGTTGTACGTTGTACGTGACTTACAGTGAATAGCGTCTTTGTCCAAGGTCCCCACGCGCGCGTAGCCTATGACAATGGTTTTCAACGTCTTAAAATGCGTTGCAGGCAATCTTTCCCCCTAGTGTTAAGTCGACTTTTACATTAATAAAATTATTTGCTATCTTGTTTTATCCGTCTCTGATTTTTCTGAGGCGATTTGTCTTAATTAATAGATTTACAATGATAGCGTTTTCTGCTGCAAGTCACACATTATATCAATTATATAATTTGTCAAGCTTAACAGGTCAAGCAGAAATGAGCAACCAAGCTTCATTGTTTTGTATAGGGACTTGTCGTCGAAGACTTGTACCGTGGCAGATTGTGCAGAGTTATGCGATTCAAATTAAATTAACATTTCGTGCAAAATAGTAAAGTACATCCCCCTGGCGGTTTTTTAGCTTGCAGCTGCTTCGTCTCGTGTAGCACTGTTTTCGTTATTCATTGGCGAAAAATCAACATTAACGGAGATGTGTGGAAGGTTACTCAGTTTAGGTAGCTTTACTCCAAGTTCTTTACAAAGTGTAATTTTAGCCGCACAAATTACTTTAAAAAAGTGTGACAATTGATGACTTTGAAAAGACGTTGCCCATGTAAAAGTATAGGATCATGGGGTGTGATCAAGCCGACATGTAGTGCACATGCAGCCGAGCAACAAGAATAGTGTAGAGTGATAGTGATATATATTTACGTTTACTCTACTGGAGCATGCTCACAAAAAATCGATATACCCACCCTGAATTCTACTTAATAATCGGTATATTTACGTCTTCTTGGAGTTGCATTTTGTGAGTGTTATATTTCCCTACTGTATACATTATAATAAGTTAGGCTGACTAAAGTATACATAAGCGTTGGTCTGATATGCCTCCTTAATAATTTACATGTGAATTGTCGACAAATGCAATTCAAGAGAAAAATTTATATATATATCTTATATGATTCGTAGTCCAATGAATGTTTCCGCAACAATTTCGCTGCATCTTCATCGCATGGCGATTTTACGTAGTCAGCATGTCTTACCCTGCAAGACAGCCACGAATATCGCTACCGATTTCACGACAGTCACGAATACAGTTACTGATTTCATCAGATAACGGAAAGTATGAGCATGTATTTATTACCAAACTGGTAGTTGCAAGTGACTAAATTAACAAATTGCGAATGCTATACTTTGTACAGTAAATATTTCGCCAATGAACGTAAGTATAAAGGGATCTTCAACATGTCTTGAAACCCACAGAACTGTTTTGTGTATCCTCACTTGGACAAGAGATCCCGACAAACTTTGCTTTCAACATGGATTACGGTAAGTCCTTCTACAGTTCTTTGAGTTCTTTGTAATATTGAAAGAAGCTAGGTAGGTTTCACATGCGTGTATAATTAAATGGAATATATAGAAGGCGTATTGCCCTGGTTTTAAAATAGAATTCAGGCCGAGGAGGTAAATATGATACGACGAGGTGAGTTAATTAGACTTCGATAACAACATAAAGGGATGTTGGCCTCTGATAAATTTTAGTGTTAGGCTATTGTACTGATCGCATGATTTGTATTATTTCAAATATTTAATACGCATGGTTTCCAAATTTACAATTGTAAACAAATGTGACCTCTACAAATCGGCTGTTTAGCGCAAATTTTGCTTGTTATAGGCTACATAACTATAATATACGCATTTACGTGGTCTCCCAGTTAAAATATCATACTTTCTAGGTTCCCCTTTTCCTTTCATTGCGTTAGTACTATGAATATAATTCTATCACTTGAACGAAATCATTGCAAGAGTATAATACATTACTTGGGGTTAATTCGATTCGTATTATCACCACACTTTATATATCTAAACGTACTACGAAATGTCAAAGGTGCTTACCAACATGGGTGACGTCACACTTTTTACGACGTCGACGGAGACGCAGGCCGTCGCCACTATTCATGTACTTTAATTGCAATAAACCGAGCGTTAAGTTTCCTCGTCACCATAATCCTCTGCTATCCGGGTGTAGAGTCGCACATGAATGCTGCGAGTTCTATAGGCAATACTCCCGTCACGTGTTTTTTGCATGCAAACCCCGACGGGATATCGTAGTTCGTTTAGTGTACCAGAACCTCTCCACGACACAATCGGCTTTAAAAACCGTTTTAATTAAATATACCCCTTGAGAGTAATTGGAAATACATAATTGGCATAAACAGGAACTTCGGAAATGCGAGACAGGACGTCGGGTTTCCTCCAACTTTTTCTCGGGATCTCTTCAGAATTACGTAAGTATATTTACATAGAAGGCTGGCTATACACGTCTAACACGCGGGCTATTTTACAATTACGGTAGTCTTTTCGAGTTGATTGGAGAGCACGTTTTCTCAATGAAACATCTGATAATCAAATGTAACTGTTCATGTCTTGAATCAAATAAACCTATGGTTTGCATAAATGTTTGTGTAAAGAAATAGTCATGAAATTTGTGTAATTTATCAATTTATGTCAATCTGTGTCTTTTTGGTATGCTATGTTTATTGTGAATAACAAAAAGGGGCGTACATAGAATTCATTTCTGATATTAATTTAAAGGCTAAATTCTTAAAAAAAATATGGGATGGATAATTGCAACGATACTCATTGGTTTAACTCCACATCATAATATCCTTTGTTCAGATAGGAAAATGATTGATTTATTTAATTTAAATTGACCAACATATGAATATGCTTTTTTGTTATATTATCTATAGTTGAAGGTTTAGATAACCTTGGTAAGTGATACAAATGTATCGATCATGCCTGTTGTGGTTTGTGCACAATGGCGAAAAGCAAAGGCAAGCTAATGTATAGGTGAATGACATCACATATTTTTGCGCATATTTTCTAGATTATCAATTGAAATAATACAATTTAACAATCAGTACCAGAAGAAGATATGAAGATGGACATTGGACCAATGGGTGTTTGTTTTATAATTGTCTGTCACGGGTGTGTTCTAAATTTCAAACTTTATTAGGTAGTTATATGGTGACAATATTTTCATCGGTTCACCTTTAATGGCGTGTACAGCTTGCTTCGAATATCCAAGTAGAAATACGTATTTTGTTATTCAGTTCCGTCAATATCGTTACTTCAAACGATACACACAACTAACATACAATTATGTGACAATTTAATTTTTCTTCTCCTTCTAATATAATCTGTTTAAATTACTTTTTGTTTGTACTTGTAAGGGTCAAGCCTCGAAAAGCTCTGCTTTCTTCTGGTTCCTCTGCCATTAATATATACATTAATATAACCTATTACGGTATTTGTTGTTTTGGTTACAACTGAAATAAAATAACACCAATATGTAATTATTTTATATGATATACGGTATAAGGTGAAATAAATAAATATATATAAATAAATATCGTATTTTGAGAGTCTAAAAGTTTCAAACGAAAGTAATTGTTAGACTCGGAAATTTGCTGCCTGTGACATGTCTCTATACTTTTCGTGTCTCCGTGAGGTAATTATGGTCAAATCAAACTCCCGCTGCACAGTTTAAAATTGTTCCACGTTTTGGAGCCTCACTTTCAGGCCAAGTAGCGTTCACTTTTATGTATACAGGGTTACATATATGATCATTTGTAGACAGTCAACCTAATCTCTCTTCTCTATAGTAGCCTATACTGCTGAAATATGAGTCTGTCCTTGAACGTCTTCTGTGCTTAAACTGGCGCTGCTTGGTTTCCGGCGAAGTGAGGTCATTGAGTCGGCGTTACAGATGTTGAATAGACGAACTAAAGCTTGCTTATGCTCCGTTTTATCATATCGGACTTGGTTTAAACTCGTTGCTTGGTTTCAGGCAAAGTAAGTTCATCGAGTTGCCATATATGTTTGAATACACGAACTATCTTTGTCATATAATGAAAGTTTGTGACGAATTAAATCAATGTTCGATGTATACTCTCAACCACAAATTGTCGTTTTAAACGCAAAATTCTCCCAGATTTCAGGATACTTATAATATTAGACCTGTTCGTGCATGCCCTGTACCTTCCAGGGCTTCATATCTCGAGGAATCGATGTACGATCGGGCTGTACTCATTTTCAAATCCAATGGCCACACGGTGTCTTCCGTAGTTTGGTCGAGGACATCACCGCCTCCGTGGTATAGGCTTCTCAACGGAGAGCTACGATTCTGAGCGGTAGGCAGCGCGGTATCGAGTTCTGCGCGGTCTCGCCAGACACCTCGGTCAGAACAAATAATTATGTGGTACGTACTGCCTGGGAGTTTAATTTTAAACTGCTAACTAGAAAATGGGTTTTTGCTAGGAAATACAATGTGGAGTCTTAGAAGTATATAGTATAGTACTGTGCCATACCTTTTGTATCTGATTACCCGACGAACGAACAACCTTCTTTATCTTTTCCCGCTGATTACAATTACGGAGTTGCGTCTCAATTTCACTACTTATTTTAACTTTGACTAAATTCCTGCGTATTTAGTTAGTTAATGCATGTATGCATGGCTGTACTGTGTGCTCCCTCGGTCGTTGTAATGACTGTATCTTGAAACTGCGTGTATGCTTGCCGTGGCGCTGTTACAGCACTAAATTCTATATGTATACCGCTCTGACTAAGCATAGGTATAACGTTAGATGAACCCCTTTTCAATGTTAAGAGAGATTGAACAAATCCGACATAATCTTTACACACGATGGATACTCTTATGAAAGTTTGCTCAGGTAATATAATATGTGAATGGGTTTTATTCCAACAGTAACGCTCTAAGTAATAGCACTGTATCGCGCGCAGATTCAGGGCGCGCAGGGCGCAACCGGAAGTACTAGGATGATTCCTAAACTGTGCAATCTGTTCAAGAGGAATGCAAGAATGCGGCCTGATTAATAACTGAAATTCACATGAATGACGCCTTGCGTTACGCCACTCAGAAGATTACCTTGTCATCCCAGAACCAGCGGTAATGTTCATATTGATCGACTACAGTCGTGCGAGATTTATCTATGACGTCACATGCGAGTGGTCGATGCTTAACCTTAAAATAACAAACTGCATGTGAATTAAAACGAAAACTTTTGCCAGCCAAATAGTGTTAGTATATTAGGTTTATTCGGAGGGAAATGAAATGGGGCGATTGAACGTTCCATGGCTGATCTCTGCTTAGTAAGTGTGTCGAACTTTCTGTGCCCGAAAAACAACATCTTTCCAAACGCGTTCGTTCTGAAATAAGAAGGAACAATTTTGGTTAACAGAAAATTTATGACGCATGTAAGTTGACGTATGTTATTCGTCTAGGTAAATATATTTCTTTTAAAAGGAAAGAATATTGTTTGCAAAACGTGGTTTCGATGGATGTTTATTATTTTGGGGTAGTATCTGATCTCGATTGTAAATTGATAATCTTGTTTCGAAGGAAACAAATTAAAAGACAGCTAGTATTTTGTCCTTAATGAGTTTCTTTAGAAATGTCCAAATAGGATGTCTTCTGCAGCTGTTCGATGGCGTCACAGCCGCCGTGCGTTTCTGCTCTTCGGAATGCTCAAACCTCGCGGTAGTAGACAGCGCAGTGTACGGACCTCTGGGCGTTTACGATCAGACTGTAATTTTAAAATCAGATGGCCGCGTGTGTCCTCCGTAGTTTGTTCGATGACGTCATTTGCCGCCATGGCATTTCTGCTCGATGGAGTGCTCAAAACTGGACTTGTCGAACGTAGTTACAAATTGTCGCTCTTTACGGGTCCGATAGTCGTTATTCTCCTTCGGCAGCATGTACTTTGTGCCTTCCCTTTCAATGCACTTTGTAACAGTTAGAACCTAATCTTCTTTTGGCCAAATTTACATACTCAAAATAAGCAGACTGTCGATCCACCTCGATTTGGGACTTGACGAGTGATCGTTGGATCGAATACCTTATTTTGTTGTCAAGCTGAATACTGTACATTTTAATGCTTGATCTATGTTAGTTCTTCGTCTACTGAACAATGGGTCAGAGTTCTCAGGAGGAAAAGGGACTGTTTCTGACAGAATAGTTTCTTCTATTAGGTGCTAATAAATGTTTGATCTACACCTTCCTTAAGAGAGCTCTTCAGCTTCAAAATCATAATGATTACCAATATGTTTGAGATCTGATTGATTACATCCTCATGAAATTCAACTTAGGTACGGTATCATCCGTGAACTTTCTCAAGTCAAAGGCCATCCAAATACTCCTGGAATCCACAACTCAAATTTTAATTAATTGACATAACTTATTTGGTATTGGTATTAATTCACTTCTCATCTAAATCATAGAGCATTGTTTTTCTACGAAAGGTCTTAAATTAACCTCATGCACAATAGTACATTACAATTCATACCATTTAATAATTTGGGCTAAGAGAGCCACCGAATACAATTCATAGTATGTATGAAAGTTTACAAGAACGTTCTGTTCCAAGATACGCCCCCAATTTCCTTGTACGTAATAGACGTAGCAACATAGACTATCGTTTTAAGTTCTGGATTCCAAACGAGTCTCGAGTAAAAGATGGCCCGAGAGGCAAGCTTCATTTTAATTGATATATCTACAGGCTCTCATCTCGAGAGCTATTTCAATATTATACCAAAGAACAGCACACACTATGTGTTTACATTAGTATCAACCTAAGGTTACTAAAGGTAACATAGATACATTGCTAAGTAGACTGGTAAACTAAACACCTTGATAGCTAGCGAGAGTGTCTTGGTTATTTACTTGGCTTCTTGTTTCGGCACTGTAGAATTAATGTAGCCTAATGTATGATTCGAAAGGACATTAGGCCTGTAAGTTGTTACGTATACAGCGTATGGTGATTAAGGGTATTTTACGTAGCTAATAACACTTCTCGTAATAAGCTGTTGTCCTTCACGGTACACTGCAGTGTAACGTTAGGCCAGACGTTGAATTAACTACTCTGTCCATACTTTCATTGTCTGGCTAAAAGTCTTTGTTGTCATCTTCCCCAAGCATGATATCACTGTTATTTGCTGCAGTCGGTCTAATAATTCACATACATACATAGCATCTTGCATGAATCACCAGGAATCCTCTAGGATATGATAACATCTCATGGAAATTTCCAGCCCATTTCCCCAATAAGGGACATCCCAACCACAGTAGCCATGCGGTTGAATTCAATAGGGGATTCCGATAGGGGTATCCGATAGGGGTATCCGATGGGGGTATCCGATGGGGGTATCCGATAGGGGGTATCCGATAGGGATATGTAAAGAGGAATGAATAGCAAAACTTGTCAAGAGCGTCAGTAGAGTTGCCCCTTGTATGACCAATTCACGCAACACTTCATTTACTTCACGTCAGACCACCTCCAAGATAGTAGCTACATGTGCATGCATAGGCTAGGCGATAGGCAACCTTTTACAGACACGTAAACATATATGCATATTATATTTGAGGTGGTCTTACATGAAGAACATAATCATGTATTTTGGTTTCTTAATAGAATTCTCATAATTTTCATATCATACTTACACCAATCGGTATTTGTGTACCTATACATCATTACACTGTTACCGATCACATAACAATCGATTCATTTCCCCCCTTTTAAGATAACCATATCGCCTTGTACTACCTGTCAAAATTCTGTCTGTGAATTCATCAGGCCTAGAGGCTCTCGGCGAGAGCGTGATATGTGAGTATTTACCTTTCTCGGTCTCTTATTGATCGAGAAGGCCTCTCACGAAAAATGCATATTTGCAGGTGTTAAAATCTCTTCAAATTTTTGCTTTCGCATGGGACTTGGGGCTGGCTACCTTGCCAACAAATTGAGTTTAGATTAGGATTGATGCACTGTAGAAAGTCTAATATAAGTACAAAGTACGGTACGCGTTATTGAATATTTGCGCACCCTACATAAGAAACCGTCGATTTTGCCTAACATTTCCACGGAGAAATGCAAGAGTCTATAAAAAAATAAATTGTATTGTCTATTCTCGCGAGTCTCCAGTGATATTTTCTCCTCAGTCATTCCTATATTTACAGTTACATTATTTACATTCCTATATTTAAAATTCACCTCACCGTTCTTCATAGATTTCGGATAATTACACAATTGGCTGAGCAGTGCTATTTTTTCCCTATCATTTCAAACATGTTCAAATTGTACGTGCTCGGTTTAAGTAAAGGTTAGCTGCCACTCAACTCCGAAAATATTGCTATACAAATCCAGCCGAGTAAACATTGTGTGTTTTAAGTCCCATTTATAATACTTTTTAAATCGTTTTGCGGCTTATAAGTAACACTTCATTATGAATTAGTCCAGGCACGACGTAGCCAGCCCTTTTTAGTGGGTTGGGGTAGGGTGGCAGGGGGAGCAAGGTTTGTCCCACCATTCGCTACTTGCTGAAGAGGCCGTATAGCGGGACGACTTTTTTTATGACGACCATTTCAACAAATTTCAACGCTTATAACGTCGCACTGTACAGTACCGTGCATAGCCATAGTGTATAAGACTACTAGCATATTACGACTTCTACTACTTATTGACTGCTTCAAATATACTAAATGATCCAGTATTATTTTGAACGGTGTACGTAAGAGCTATTAGCATAAGAAGTATTTCGGATCTGAGAAGTGAGAACTCTAAACCATATCATCTCGGCTACAATATTCTACAGTGCCGAAGCGAGCAGTCAATTAAATAACCAAAGCCAAAAAAAACCCTACCTAAGCCTCTCGAGCTATCTTTCACACACGACTTGATTCCGTTGGAGTCCATAACTTAAAACGATAATCATTTCTACTATGTCCACTTTAAGAAGACATAACTCATTTGCCTCTTGAGTAACGTCAAAGCATTATGCAATAAGCAAATAAAATAAGGGTACTTCATGTACTTCATGTAACTTAGACAACCCCAAATATAGTGTATGTACACGGTATGTAGATATTAGCCTATTATACATACTCATATATGTATCTTATATTTGAGGTGATCTTGCATGAAGCATGTATAGAAATAAGGAAAGGTAAGGGACTTGGAATTTGCATTTCTTATTAACTGGGCAGAATTAAATTGTGTAAGAATTAAAACCAACATCTTCTCTGATGATTCGATCAAACAATGGGTATTTCTGGTTGAATGTTTGCGTCATCTAAAACAATTAGATTAATCGATAATGTTTACTTTAAATAAACGAGATCAATTATCATCTATAGGGTCCGTCCTTATCTGGGTTACAAATATTTGCATGTAAATTTACGACATACCGCACTTCGAATTCAGAACCTGAAATCAATACTGTCAATTGAGTCACAATATACAGTGGTAACCTTGATATGTCTAACAGAAGAACGTTTCGATGCCGTTAAGGCCGGTCCGCCCTGGTTAATGGCGAGCTATCCTCCAACAGAGCCATCAACTACACATCACTGGCGTGGCACTACACTCGCCATATGATCTATATAGATCTTATCAGTCCGATCGAAATAGGAACGCATGGTGGGCTGGGAAGTTGGGTCATTTGGTGCCGTGGCATATGCTGCAGTTATCTGGTTTAGAACCCAAGTCAATGTTTCTTACACTATAGCATTTGGCCAAGTGTCTCAATTTCCCACGTAAGTGTAGGGTGTAGGATAGTGGCACACGACCACGTCCTCCTCATTGCAATAAAACAACAAAAGGCCAGTAACAAGGGATCTTATATGGGACCTTGAACTAAACCAAAATATCAACAATGGTTTGAATGACTGAATGATTTAACTATTATGGTATGAACCTAGTACAAATGGTTGTAGCTAGAATCCATTAGTTTCTTCCAGTTGGAACCAAATAATCGACTAGAACCACTTGGAAAGTGCCCGTAACCCCACAGGTGATCCCACATGAAACCCATAATGGAGTTGTTTAATTTAAAGCAGTGTAAGTAGTAACGACTAAGCATTCAAAGTGGAAACTATACCATATTTCTTGATATGAGATATGATGTGAGTTGTTATTTAGAAGGAGATCCAACGAATACTACCGGGTACTCATTTTGAAAGTACCTTGGTACCGACACTAATCCCATTATTGTTTCTCTGCCAGGAATGACATTCCTGCTACAACGTGAGGCTGTCTGAAGACCAGATTCTACAATACAACTATTGTTGCAGTCGTATTCTGCTTATCCATATTTTTTTTGACGCGATTCGACACCCTATTTACTATAAGCACGTCTTAGTTTACATCTTTCTGTTCATCGCGGTATTGCTACAACTATATTATATTGCTACAAATATAGGAATCTTCCATATGTTACCGTTCGTTTCAAAGATCATCCTTGCAGTCGAGAGGTAAAATGAAATATTATAGAATGTTGGCCCGTCGTTTTTCTCAAATGACGAATTTGATGGTAACATCTGTTGGTGCACTCTTAGGCACCATTCTGTTACGTTGAAATTATTGTTCAGTCGTCACGTTAGGTGTCAAAAGAAACACGTCAGAAAGAAGAGCCTGGTGTAAATTAGACTAACAACAGAACTGTCAACCAAATCAACAAAAGGGGGTTAGGTGGCAAATGATGGGATTAAAAGCCGGTAATAACAACTCCCTGAATATTATGTAAACTCCACCACATTCTAACAAATGATATTATGGTCGCAACCAACATGATACTGCAATCCGAAAAACATCATGATGCTGCTGCTGCATGACATCAAGTATAAGTAAGAAACACTTGAAGGAATAAATTGTTATTGAAATGTTAATGTATATTGTTAATGTATATTGTATCCAAGGTTTTTAGTATTATTTAGCCAGATTATTAACATTAACATGTCTGATTAAAAAGCCGATACAAGTCCATTCGTTATATGCGTACATGCACCATATACAGTCTGAGTATTGGGTGCCTTCGCACATAATTGAGTACCACATTACGAAGATTGTAGTAATAAGTGCTGTAAAACTAAGAAGTACGTGCCACATTATAGTAACTATGGTGTGTGCACCCGATTGTAAATTTTACAGTTATTATTGTGCTAGCCTATGAGAGTAGCAACATGACCCTAATGGCAGTGGAAGATGAATGGTAGCCGACAGTGCTCGACTGCATCGTCGTACGTGGCCCCGAAAGAGGAAGACAGATCAGGGAATTGTTATTTACAAGGAGCTACAACAAATACTACTCTCTTTCAATCTAACTTAGTACCGACAGTAATCAGTCCTTATTGTTTCTCGGCCAGGAATGCAATTGTGCTGAAAGTTATTACTATCAGGCACAACGCCTCCCGTCCTCTGCTACTGTTCGAGGTGGTCAGAAGACCAGATTCTATAATACAACTTTTATTGCCAGTCGTTTTCTGCTTATTCAAAATTATTATTTTTTTTTTGACGCGATACGACACCCTATTCACTACAAGGAGGTGGTAGTTGACATATATATATCTGTTCATCAATATTGCTACGGAATCTTCCGTAATTTGCGTGGAATTAATCCCAGTTTAGTCTTAATATGTTACCGTTCATTTCGATGTTATGCTTGCACGAAAGGTATAATTAAATTAAAGAATGTAGACCGGTCGTTTTTATTAAATGTCGCATGTGGTCGTAACGTCTGTCGGTGCACAGTTAGACATCAAACCATTGTTAAGTTGAAGTTATTGTTCAGTTGTTACATTATATGTGAAAAGAAAACACTTGAGGAAGAAAAGGAAGTGAACTGGACCAACAGAACTGTCAATCAAGGAATCAAATCAACAAAAGATGTTAAGGGATTTTGAAGGGATTAAAGCGGTCGATACTGTTGTATAATTATACTTCTAAATAACAACTCCTTGGACAAATTAAGAACTAAAGTGTCAATCGAAATAATTATATGTTAATAGTTTACAGTACGGAACACACATATGTGATCCCGCATTAAAGGTCATCCGGTGATGTTTGCCTATATTCAGGGCTAGGAAGCTTCATAGGCTCACACAGAAACCCCGTCCGTGTTGTGATCGTGGATGAACACCAGCTTTTAACATACCTTATCTTTTCAATCAATGTTCGGAAGATGAGGAGGCAGGCGTGTAAATCGTCCATCCCATGCTGTTCCCGGGACAGCCGCGAGTAACGTCCTAATCCGATGGATGGATTGGGCACGGTGTACTTTGATCTCCGATCACTTTCTCAAATACCGGGAAAGTGAGACCAACTTAGTCATCACCACTGCACTGCGAAATTATTGCGACACCAATGAAATGAACCCAACGAAGTTCGAACCGAATATATAAACAACAAGGAAGACCAACCTTATTACCACTGCAAAGCATATCTTTAACCCATAAATCATACTCTTGTAAATGATGAGCGACCTCTATATTAAATATGAATAAAAGCGGAATAATGTCTTGATTGAATCATGTTAATATGCTTGAGCACATACGCCTATATATATATATATATACTAAGTATATGATACATCGTTTAGAGTGGCAACTAAGAATTGAAATTCCGCGTCGCCATTTGAAAGGCTGAGCTAGATTGTATATTCTCGTATTACTTACTTCTCGTATACTTCCTTAGAGTTGTCACGTTCAACACATCTTCTACTATAGCTCCCCATATTT
Organism: Orphnurgus asper; assembly: GCA_027574785.1. NCBI lineage: Eukaryota > Metazoa > Echinodermata > Holothuroidea > Elasipodida > Deimatidae > Orphnurgus > Orphnurgus asper. The sequence goes on along the minus strand of JAODAG010217436.1, from coordinate 776 downwards.
CTGTTTTAACACAAGTGGCTTCCAAAAGCTATTCGAATTTAACATGTGTTGGAGTGTTATAACACAGAGGCATATATATGCTTAACATCGTTCTTTTCAATAGCATGGATATTATTGCTACCGGTATATCATCGATTACGGGATAACATTGATACCTGGTTATCGTTGATGCTGAGATATCACCGATAGCAGGATATCATTGATAGCATGATATCATCGATACCTGAATATCATTGATAACGGGATGTCATCGATACCTTGATATCACTGATACCGGGATATCATCAATACCGGGATATCATTGATATCGGGATATCATTGATATCTGGATATCATTGGTAACGGCATATACCGGTAATTTATACCAGGATATCATTTGTACGGGGTTATCGTTCTCAGTATATTAAAACGACTATGTTGATTTATATAGTGGAAATCGCGTATACCATGAACTATTTAAAGAAGCCTTACGAAAATCGAAACATGTACAGTGGCGTACCCAGGGGAGTAACTATATCATTGGAACGGAAAGAGTTCTTAAACTAAGACAACAGGTTTGTTTACATCGCCACGGTTAGGGACAATTTCTCATCGGCTGTGCTAGTTCGGAAGCTTCAAGCCTATTATAGCCTACCGATTAAAACCTGTATACTACAGTGCAGTAGTTTTACCATATCTATTAACATTTTCGATATCAAATGCACGAGGCTACTACACAAATCTCCCCGGTAAAATTACGTAATATTGTGTCCGTAGTCCCACGCTCGCGTTCCCCA
>JAODAG010217325.1:0-13602 GCA_027574785.1 Orphnurgus asper | reverse complement strand
GTATATATGTATATATATATATGTGTATATATATGCATATATATATGTGTATATAATTATATCTATATATATATAGGTATATATTATATATACTCACATATAAATACATAGATATTTTACATATATATAATATATATGTATAAAAATATATGTGTGTATATATATATATTATATTATAATATTATATATATTTATTATTTATATCTATGTGTTTATATGTTTGTATGCATCTAATTTCCAGAAACCAGCAGGTTTTACGATGCCTTGAGTAGAGTGGGCACCGACTTTTCCATGATAAACGCCTTTTTCCCGAATCGCAAACGGAGAGAACTGAAGAACAAGTTCAAACGGGAGGAGAGGATGAATGGTGAAATAGTGGAAAAAGCTCTCAGTAAGTTGCGAGCGGTCCGTTCCTTTCTGTGTCGTATGGCCTTAAATCTGGTTTAAAGTTGAGTCCTGCGGAACTCACAGAAATGGTTCAGAGAAGATCATTTTAAAGTAGCAGCGGTTAAAAGTCTTCAGGTACTTCCAATGAGATGGAACTCCTCATGTCTTAAAGGGGAAACTCTGTGAAAATCTCGTGAAATAACTCGCTAAAATGCTAACCTACTGGTTAAATTTTACCTCCTGATGATATGATATGTCGCATCGACGATAACAAGATCCAACGACGCCTGGCAAAATTTGGTTGCAGTTCTCGGTATAATATGCTAATATGCTTTTGGTCTATGCAAATTGGCTTGTTGCAAGTCTAGAAATGCATTACAGGCCCAGCAAAGTGTTTGTATAATACCAATGAATGTCTCTGGTTATGTTCCTGCTTCAGTTCATAGTTATTGAAGTGGGGTGCAAAAAGCCAAGATGTAATAATAATTGGAGACTTAAATACAAGGTCTGCTTTGGTTTGAACCCACATCTCATTAATATTATTTCCTTGTTGAGATATAAAATGTTGGCCTTTTGTTCAATTTTTATTTAAAAAGACAAGACTGCATGAGCTGGGGATGTCTTTGACCAACACATAAAAATTGCCTTTGTCTCGTAATATGAATGATATCGACGTCCATTTGTAGTTTGCCAATTTGTAGGTGGCCGATTATGACATCACAGATGGTTGTGCAATCTAGACTTTTTAGCATTTTGTTTAAATTAAAATGATTAAATTTCAAACATTTTACATATCTCAGCAATAGAAGAAGGATACGTTGATGGGTTTTGGACCAATTAGTAGTTATTTATTTCAATTCTCTGTCCCATGTATTGCTTTTAAATTCCAGCCAATTAGTTGCTTCAATGTTTCAAAGCCTTTCCTGCTTCATACCAGCTAAATATCCAGGGCCGAGAAAATATTTCTTTCATCCACGTGGTTTCCATCGTTTTCGTGACGCGCGATTTGGTTACGTTCTCCTTCTTCAGGGGATGTCAGGAACTTTGACTTTGCCGATTTCCAAAACCTGGACAAAGAGTCCGACACGGACGAATCCGTCTCTGTGAACGGCAGAGAGGAGACGTTCAAGAAACCTGCCAAGAAAAGGAAAAAGAAGAAAAAGGATCCCGAAGGTGAGCTTTATGGTTTTTTGGGGGGGCGGGCCGTAGGCTTGCCGAAAAAAAAGGTGGGGGGATTTCAACAGAGGTTTAAAACCATGTGTGCAGCATAGCGAACAAAAGCTGTAACTCATCAAATAATTAAAACACATCACGTTGACATCACGTAAAGATCGGTCAGCCCCCAGCGTCAGTTTTGTCCTTTTTATGTGAGACATATGGCTACCGGTGACACGTCTCTAGCCCATCGTGTAACTGCATAAAGAGTGCATATCGTCACGTTCAAATGCAAAGGGTTATGATTATTTATGCAATGGAAAATGAAAGATCACGTCACCGGTCCAACAATTATGGAGACGAAAAGTCGAAAGATCGTTATCTGCACGCAATATGACGATTCCACTGAATGTGCTTCAGCTATAACCGGAAAAAACAGTTACAAGTAGATGGCGCTGTTGCTGAATGGCGAACTCAAGTTTTGAACCACACGGCTACATCGTAGGCACTACTGAACGTAACCACTGTGTAGTCTGCAATGTAACACGGGTAGTGCAATTTGCCCTGTTCACTCGGCGTTCACTCGGTGTTCACTCCGCGTTCACTCGGCGTTCACTCGGTGTGCAATGTTAGTCGATTCCAAACAAGGGGAAAAAAGCTTGCAGCCTTTAAAATCTCGAGGCACAAAAGTTTTTCGAGGATGCATCATGTACCATTTTTAACGCATTAGGCCATGAGGCGAGGCCACGGTGTCATACGTGCAGGTGCAGGGTTGTAATTGGGTGTCGGTACGCTAAGGACACGCTGAACAAATGGGCTTCACATTGCATCTTATGCAATACATATTCAGGAAAGCTTAAAGGGAATGGTTTGAAGAAGTTGAAATAAGGATGGTTTAGTGTAGTAAAGGGTCAGGAAGCCTCATAGACTCATAAAGGCCTGCTCTTTTTCGACCAATGTCCTGAAATTAATAAGGCAGATGTGTAACCACCCATCCCATACTACTCCATTTGACGTCCCCCATCCGAATGGCGTGAGCGTACCTTGATCCGTTAACCACTCGATCTCAAAGGCCGAGGGAAGTGGGAGCAACCTGTTCGTCGCCACTGCACTGCAGCTGTAATGAGCCGAAGTTACATGGCAAACACCACCCAACAAAAGTTGAACCGAACCACTAAACGCCACAGATTACGAAACTCGATACAGGGCTCCAAACAAAATCCTACTTTTGCAATGTTGTAGTCACATGCCCGTTTACAAACTTTGCCCTTATTTTGCTCATTTATTTTTTGTTCGCTCAGGTTCTTACGTCGCACCTAAGAGTATAAAGCGTTCTGAAGTTAGCGTCGGCGACGAAGATGACGCTACGACAGTGGAAGAAGACCCCACACCGTTACCAAGCGGACCAACTGTCACCCCTGCCGGCACCCCTGCCGTCGCCCCCGAGGTATCATCGCTAGGCGACGATGTCACGGCCACGAAGGTCCTGCAGAACTTGCAAAATCCGTTCGGTTCCGAACGCCCGCCTAACGGCGAGGAATCCGGCTGGAGCAGCGAGGAAGGAGGGGACTACGACATGAAGACCATCCTCGGCAACCCGACCCGATCCGGCCGCCAGCCCAAGCAGCGGGAGGTGTTCACGATCAGGGACCCTGCCCCCCAGCCGAGAGCCGTCCGGCCCGACTCGGAGGAGGCGCGGCCATCCCCGGCTAGACAGAAACCTCCACATAAGCAAAGGAAGAAGGAAAGACACCCGAAGCTGAAGAAACGCCACCGCGGAGGAACCGTGGCCGCCGACCCTGGGACGGCCACCGACTCGTTCTCGATGGGCCCTGGCAGAGTCGATGCGTCTCCCGTGACAGCGGGAGGGAGGGTGCCACCCTTGCACCTGGGGACGGAGCTGCCGGATAGCGTGCACCTGCCTCGCAGCGATCCGCAGAGCTCAACCAGCGCCGTATCTCCGCCCATAGCCACGCCACAACGGCGGGTGGAGCCGCCCTCCCTCAGGATGGAACACTACCTGGTCACCTACCCTGACGGAATGCGAACTATCATCCAGATGCCCGTCCAAGTCGATCCCGAACAATCCTTCGACTTTGTCCTGTTACCCTCGCCGCTTCGCGAAGGAGGTGTTTTGCAGTTGGGGGTCGTGCCGAGGTCGGGTGGATTTTCGCCTCACACCCCCGCAGGGCGTCCAGGAGGGGCGACCCTTCGAATGACCAGTCCCCTTCGGGGGGTACCCATCGCTGGTACGATACCACCCACGTCTACCTCTGGCGGCGGCCCTGGAGCCAGTCTGTCTTTATCAGGGTCCACCCTACCATTCTCCGTTCCGGGTTCTACTAATCCTTATACAGCAGGAAGTCCTCTCATAAGTACCGAGACACAAGAACAGACGGTTGCAACTAGTGCAAGGTTGTTCCAGCCATCTTCATCTCGGAATTCATTTATTCCTCTGTCGGATTTAAGCGGTTCCTCGAATCAAACCTCGTTGGCCAACATAGCATACAAATCGGGCTTAGTTGGATCGTCGCTTTTGTCGTCGAATGTTGCAATCCATGGTACGCACGGCACATACACAGGCGGTCCGTCCGATCCGCTCATCTCAGGGAACGGTGCCCCCGGAAACGATTCCTGCTCGACGGGGTCATCCGGTCACCTTGTATCAGCGGTAGTCGCCGGCCCTGCACCAGGGTTATCCAGCTCTTCTTCACACTCTTCCACTGTCCCAAGGGCTCTGTTGACAGATTCATTCAGTCAACTTTTATATGGAGGCGCTCCTCCTGTTCATAAATCGCCGATGGCGGGGCCACCGTCCCAGCTCTCACTGGGGAACACCGCCTCTCCATTCAGCTCTCGATACACCGGAGCATCCCATCCTCTTGAGATTGGGAGCACTCCACCGATGCAAATCCTTTCTTCTCAGAGTCCTCTTGGCCACGGTAAACTCCCGTCGGCTGCAGGGGACGCAGTTTCATCAGCCTCCGAGGAAGGTATTCCGCATCCCTCGTTTTCATTGCCGGACCTCGATCCTCGAAGTACCTCGCGTAAGGGGTTCGAACACCTCGGAACGTTTGGAGACGGCGGACCCGTACGGAGTGCAGCCGGACAACCTCAGACGGTGGCAGGGGGTGACGGGGCAGCTGTCGGTTCTCGCGTCGTGGGAAATTCGGTCCTCGGCCTGGAACACGACGTGGTTTACGTTTCCGATCTGGTGGACCCGTTACCGGCCGGTTCGGAGATCTCGGACCCCATCATCGCCCGGCACGTCGACGTGTCGAGCTCTGCCCAGCACGAGGATGTTCGACCGGCCGAGAACGAAGCCTTCGTCCCCGTTTGAGGCGATGGCCGTCGGCTTGTGAGGGTCGGCTCGAGACATCAGTTTAAATTATGTGAGGCATACGAGACTCTTCGGTAGGTGATCCAGGTAGATGGAGTTTAAAAGCCGGTGGGTGAGGTACGCGACTGAATCACATGCTAGACATTTGAATAGTTGTGAAGTTGTGGCATAGGTCTAGTTTGAGGGGTTTTCGCTTACCTACAGACCGGGTTTACTGGGTTAAGCTTTGCGTGGTGTTGTGAGAGACACAGGTGAGGTTCTTTTCCAAGGTACAACGATGGAAACTCGTCGCCAGAGGATTCTTTTTATTCAAGCCACTTAAAAGAGGTACAATTTGATAAATAAAAACAATTAAAAATGGTGCTGCCTAGCCTACCACCAGATACGGCAATCGTTCAGCCTCGTCTGCTGAGGTGAGGTAACGGGTGAATGGAGCTACCAAAGTTAGGCTGATACCTCATGGTGTCTGACAAAACGAGGTGCTCATATCGATGAGGCATCGTTACGGTTAGATTGTGCTTTCTCTCGATTTGTGGTGCCTTCTAGGGTCTGTGATAAGTCATGAAGGTGACAAACATCCAAATTGAACTGTTGTACATCTTAAACGGTCGTTGTAAAAAATGTGCTAGAAAGACTGCGTTGCCCTTTGCCAGTTAGCGAGGGAGGCACGTTGCGGGTCAAGGGGTCGTGCCAAGGTCAGGGTTGGTTTTCGCCCCTTACCCCCGACGAGCGGTTAGAGCTTCCAGGAGGTGGCGACTCTTCCAGTGCCCAGTCTTCTCTTCGGGGGGGGGGGGTACCCATCGCTGGTGCAATTACTAGTCCGTCTTTATCGGGGTCCAACCCTCATGAAATAAGGTATCATTGTTGGGTTTGATTATGCTTTCCCTCAAATTTGCTTCTAATAGAGAGTATAGGATACACGTAAGATGAGGCGGAGATTGTCACAGGCTGAGAAGATTAATCTCTTGTGTTGCTTTATTCTAATGTAGCCTATATGACAAACATCCAAAAACTGAAATTCTTGTGTACATTTTGTGGATTGTAAAAGTTTGTCGTAAAAGGTCGTCGAATATGAGTTTTAAAAGATCGCAGATTGTGCGACTGTCCGGTCTCGTCAGAGGTCGAGTTTATACAGCAAATTGATCCTTTAGTATGGGTTTAACCTGTGTGTTCACCCAGTACACGGATAGCTAGAAAGGTAGACCATCCCACATACACTCCGGGATATTGACGTTACATTGTGTGCATGGTTTAATCTCCCACATTCACCCAGTACATGGATAAATAGAAAGACGTACCATCCCATGTTATACATGTATATTTTGATGTTACGTTCAAAAGCTGTGTTGCCCCGTGAACGAAATGCCTATGATTAATGGAAAAGACTGTTGAACAAATGTATACTACATTGTAGTTAGTGGTAGGGATACCGTTTAGTTAATCCAGACAGTGTCATAGCTTCCCCGCTTGTGGAAAGTAATGCGTTACCTTCTAAGCTGTCAAAAGATTTGTTCAAATATTATTTTCTTTAAGAACTGATCATTGATTCATGTTCTAGACCATTTTAAAATGGTTTATCCGTTTGCAAGATCCAAGGGAAAACCCCGAGTCCATTTCTTGATCCATTTTCCTTCTCAGAGAGCCATTGGAAATTTATTTGATGAAAGGAAATATAAAATGGGCCGCTGCTATTTAGTTCTGCATTCTTTACTCCTTAGCTTTAATTTACACCTTTTTCGCAGGATGATCCGGCAGAGTGGTCCGAGTTTTTTTGTGCCTCAAACGAAATCAGGTATTTTGCTGCAAGGTTCACAAACCCCCAGTGCCTTTTGCAGGTTTGATGGGGTCGTTACTATGCAGAAGTAGGTTTTTTTGGGGGGGGGGGTAGGGAATAGGGGGAAGATGCAAAGCCATGTTGAGTTGTAAGTTTGCTTTGTGTTCCCTCTGTATATGAAGCGCAGTTCATGGAAGCCGAAAGTACGGAATCATAAACAGGAATTTCCCATTTTGAATTCCTCGAGCGGCAATCCAAAGTAATTAAATGTAAAATTGTGTTGTATCTCTTTCAATTCCTTCGTTACAAAATTAAAATATGGGGCTTGGAATTAAGTCTCGGGTGTTTTGCTGGATCGAATCAAATTTACAAGCGGTATACGTTTTTTTTTTGGAATTTTAACTTCTTTTTGTGTTTTTTGGGGAAATTAATGTCGCACAAACGTTCATCTATTGAAATAGTAGGCAGTAAAGAGAAAAAAGTCTACTCGTGTAAATTTTTATAATACTTGATGAAAGTCTGTGGATTCATTTTGATCCTTACAATGTTTGTAGATTTATTTTTCGTTTATTTTTCTTCATTTATCTGCCATGGGGAGAAGTAAATATTACCCTCTATCACTTAGTGAGAATGACCGGCCGATAAAAAAAAATAAAAAATAAAAAAGGAAAAAAAATAAATAAAAAAAAACATTCCAAATACAGGAAAAATATATAAAAGTAATGTCATCATGGTCTTTCATTTGTCTGTTACAATGTAAAAGCAACAGTCATGGGTTAACCCTCTTCCTGGCACCTCCGGCTTTCTGGCAAACATTGTTCAAGCGACTTCGAGAGCAGTGCCAAACCTGCCTTGGATTGGGTCACACGGAGCTCGATACTGCGCTGCTTACCCCGATTTTATTTATGTAGCTCTCTTTCTCCGACGAGTGAATGTGCCGTGGCGGTCGTGACGTCATCAACATGGTTAGACATAATGCGGCCATCGGATTTGAACATAACAGCCGGGGAGCGTACACAACCCGGGGCCTTGGATACCATTCCGATTTTATCACACGACGAAATTGAAAGAAAAAACACGGCTACCAATGTATTTTCTTCTGTCGAGATTCTTTAGCTCGGAATAATAAAAGTTGGCCTGTGTGTTGAATTTTCCGTTTGCTCATAACTCGCTGTTAACCGGACTATCGGAAATAATGGATTGAAACGAACACGGTGGCACTGTGATTTTTAGTCATAAAATGGTATTCAGTATATATTTTTATACTTTAATAATTGCGGGTAAAAATATAGGTAACTAAGAAATGCGAACCGTTGTGTATTTTATTCACAGTTTCGGTGCCATGTATCCATGAAGTATAAAAACGTCATCCCCGTACTCCTCCCCGGAAGGTAGCCATCCCATTGGACCCGTGGCACACGCGTCCCCGATCCACGCACTGGCAATGAGGAGGTTTGTAATGCATGTATCGCTCCAATGATGCCTGCAGCACGGGCCATGGTGAACCCTTCCTTGAAAAAAAAAAAGTTTCAATACATTGAAACAATTTTGGAGGAATTTGGATCACTTGATAGTTTATGGTGCGACATGCAGTATGCAATTTGACGATCGATAATTCCACGTTATGTGCCATCATACTGAAAAGTAGGACGGTTTATTTAGTATATGATTTATCATATTTTGTAATTCACACTCATTAACTATTCAACACTCATTAACTATTCACATTCAGTAACTATTCACACTCATCTGCTTAATCTAAAATGGAAAAAATAGGTCGGTTCGTCTCGACAACCCTTCTGATGAACATTCGGACAGTTAGGCAAGGGCCCGGTAGGATAATCTCCCAGGGCCCGGTAGGATAGAGGAAATCTCCTGGACCCCGCCTATTATCACTGGCGGGAGAAACATGAACAATGACATATTAGTAACATTGTCCATGTAGAGATAATGCAGTGGCATAACTATTTTTCCATGGGGGCTGTGGGGAAGATCCAAACTTTCCGAGAGAGACCATCTTGGCGGCTAACTAACCCAAAGTTTCTTGTATTTCAAATATTAATTTTTTTCTCGGAAATTTCCGGAATTCCAATGATTCCTCCCTCCCCCAGAATGGATATTTTTTATCATCTTAGAAATTGTCCCAAGTTATTTTTTAGGTCCCCAGTGGTAGCCTTTGAACGTGCATGCGTCCGGGCCGTGTCTCGCAAGATTAGTGTCTCCTGATCATTAGAGTAATTACAAGGTCCTGGAAACCTCCCCCCTTATGATATTGGTTTTTCTTAATATTAATATATTTCTTAACGCTGCATGTCGGAAACTTCCCTCCCCCACTAAGGTAATCCAACATCCGCCACCGAAATGTTATTAATGTATCACAGCCTATATTATTTCAATTTTACACTAGGGCCGTAGGCCTACATACGGCGGACGAAAATCACGTAAACATGCATGATCTCTAACTCCAGGACAACTTTCTGTTCAAACTTCGTTCATGACAGCTGCCGAGTGCAGTGGTGACGAACGGGTTGCTCCCACTTCCCTCTGCCTCTGACAAAGTGGTCAAAAATCGATGGTAGTACACTCACGTCCGCGTCGGATGGGGACGTTAAATGGCGGTCCCGGGAGCAGGATGGGATGGTAAATGCCGGAGGCTCATATCTTCCGGACATTGGTCGAAAAGAAAAATCGTTGTTACACCGGTGTTTATCCACGATCACAACACGAACAGGGGTTTCTTTATGAGCCTAGTTTGGATTCCTAACCCTTAATATAATAAACAAAACTAACTGTTAAAAGTTAAACGAGCTGTAATACAGTTAGCCTATGTTTAGTTAAACAGAGCTATCAAAGACAAGACAAATAGTTTCCCCTGTCAAGGACATGCTGACAAGGTCAGGGGCTAGGCTGTGATGTTTATGAGTTGTGACAGAGTGTTTTTCTCTCTCCCAGATCACATTCCTTTGTCAATTCCTTCAGCACTTTTATTACCCGCAAGAATACAGCAAGGTAGAGGGACAGCTTTGTCATTCCTAAGAATAAATCTGAAGAACCCGTTTAGGCGTAGGAAAGTAATTTAACATAGGGTCCGAAGTGACAAATAAATCCAGATTTCTCTTGTTGCTTTCTTCACTAAGGTTTGTCACACTTATCCGAACGCCGATACGAAGCCCAATATTTCTGGAGATGGGGCGGATCTGAAAGGAATTGGAATTTATAGTGTTTACAAAGTTTCAGACTTTGACCTCTGTTGACCTTACATGCGCATGGCTCCCCTCTTATGAAAGCTGACGTCTTGGACAGTCATGGAACCTACAAATTTCCATATGAGGACTGTTTAGATTTTGAGCTAGGAGAGGATAAAGTTTACGACAGTACACGCAACCCCTAAGAAATGCTTCGGACGATCAATTCCTACATATCTGCCACGAACTTACGGTACTAAAAGTGTTTAAATCGTCTTAAATCCTCCCAATTTTCGCACCATCTGTACTTTAATTTATACTCTACAACATCCAATCATCAAAATATATCATGATCTCTGCTAACATACCATAAACTTGACTTGACTTTTTTGGCACTTTTTCCGGCCTTGGTGTACTTTTAGGGCGGAGGAACATTAATTTAATTTAAAGACCGATAAACCCCAGCGTGGATAATGCCCGTTGGGGGGATGTACCCAGTCTTGGAGTAAATTTTCGGGTGATTGTTTACTCGAAATAAATATCATTAGCACGTTAGTACGTCACCTGTATATATTTCAGATATCATAGTAAAAAAAAACTGGTCCGAGCCCGGGTCCGATCGAGTCAATGCCGACCGGACTGCAATTCTGAGGCAAAGAACATCCCTTAAAAAGTTTCTTCCACTTTTTCTTAGTAATTAGTCGTAGTAAGGGAAACCACGGTACTTTTTGTTTCTTGAGTGCCATTACTAGTCGGACGATGCCAGTTAACAACATTGGTACGAGCGGTGGTAGTTGGCACGTATAATGCACGTGCCCAGTGAATTCACCCTCACGTGATGTCTCCTGAATTAGTTTTTATACAGACTCTAAATATGGCCAGGGCAGCCGCCATGAAATCGTCAGAGTGTTTCGATATACCACATTTTCAAGGCCGGGAGAAGGCTCTCAGAACTTCTATTCAATATTTCCGGTTCGTACGGTTGTCACCAAGTTCGCGGCTATTTCGGCCATTTTCTAATGGCCGCACCCCTTAACAAAATCATACTGATTTCTGCGCCCTGGGAGTATTAATAGTCATCATAATATAATTTTTTGCTACACATCTGTGTTTTCTCAATATTGGGGGAGGGGGAGGGAAGGGACGTTACTTACTTCGAGGAGAGCAGAACGGTAAATGATAGGCAGAGGCGGAAATTGAAATGAGGGGGTGGGTCATGGGACTGCTAAAAAAGAGTCCCTGTAAACTGAAAGTTCTGTTTTTTTGTATTTGTATGTATTTTCCCTGATTCTTGGCGACACTTAATTGTGGGTGAAGGGGAGGGGGACTCCCCTGGCTACATCCCTGTGGATATATAATACTCCTCAAAGTTCTTCACCGCCTTTTGGTATGAGCCTGTAATCACATGGAAAATTGAGAGGGTTCAAGTTCCGATCATCAAGTTGTACGTCGAATGTTTCCTCGGAGGAAGTTTGAAGCTTCCAGGATCGTGTCCAAGGTGACCTTGATAGGATTTTTAAGTGGTTGGAAAATCGGCAAATGCTCTTTAATGTTGGCAAGTGTAAGGTAGGTAGGTAATGTATATTGGTCACCGGGAATCCCATATTTAATTATATTCTTGGTTTGAAAGATCCTTCAGGAAGTTCAGGTTGAAAAAAGGATCTTGGGGTCATCGTAGATTATTGTTTGGCAGTCAGGCTTCTTTTATAAGGTCTTTCTCAACTTGGACGCCTATCATTCCTGAAACTTTTCTTCAATACTAAACCTAAACACCTGGCTTACTCATCCTTTTATTATTTTGGTATTATTCAGGAGCAATTTGGTATCGGACGGTATATGGGGGCGGCGCACGTAAGTTGAAAACATTTGGAAATGTGGATTATAGTTATGCAAGAGGACCCATGCAATACCGTGCTGGCTGAGGCGCACTTTTGTTTTCATGTTATTAGTAGGAATTGACCTTCCCTAGGCTGAGGCATACCGTATTAGGGAGATACTCCCAGCTGGTATCAGTAGCCTACTACTTAGTAATTATCTTTTCAGTTTTTTTGTTCCGACGAACTTAAATTGTTCAATTCTTTCACGCCTCACACACATTTAGGGGGGGGGGGGGATGCGGCCATCGGTGATCTGAACCGACCAGATCTGAGAGTCGTAGCCTATTGTAGACAGACCCACATACCATTCCCGCCGTCCAGTCTGATCAGAAACCCGGGCCGATCGACAAGCCTGAGTATGCCCGCCACCACCAGGTTATTTGTGATGGTGGAAACTGGTATTCCAACAATTAATAATTTAAGCATTAGGGCGTGTAGAACCTGAACGAGTACAACTGGCTGTTGTACGTACTAACTGCCACTATACATATACACAGGAAGAGGGCAGATTCTCAATTAGCAAGAGATAGATCTTTGTTTAATTTAATGGTGGTGAAGTTAGTCTAGTGTTTTGTAGTAGTAGTTTCCCAGGCTACCAGTGGACAATGGTATTTATTCGTATGATGTAATCATCCTCTAGTAATTTGACAACCCGCCTACAAGGGCGCCTTTTGAAAATTCGCCAATCTATCCTGTTATACGCATATGATGATAAAAATAAAAAAAACCTGGGGGCAAAAGGTACCCTGAAATCTTCGGAAACGATCGAGGGAAACAACAGTTTTTTTTAATAATAATACGATATGCTTCAATATCTAAATATAACTGTGATGCACTTAGGGGGTGTTCCACGAATTATCCAATCAAAATCAAGCTAAGAGTCACATGAGTCTATTATTCGTGTCAGTTGCCTAATCGAGTGCTACCCTGTAAAGAATTTAAAAGTAGAAAATCATTATATGAACGCTCAACAAAATAGAACTAATATCAAACGATGTTCACATTTTTTTCTTTTGTCGATCTGAGATTTTGTTTTCATTGTGTTATTAATTATGCGATGATATGTTTGTTAGTTTTACGAGTGGCCTACAATATGAGACCATTATACCTAGGCTCAACACATACGTAATAAGACTAGTACTAGTAGTAGTAACTAGTATAGTTAGTTAGTAATATTATCGCCGGATCTTATTTCTATGCAGATTTTTGCGTAAATCTTCCTATTTAAATGTTCGAGGGCTACTAAGCTGCCACAGGAAGAAGGTGTGACATTTTTCTTCGAAATTATCAGCTGTTACTAATTCTTGTGACGGATCTAGTACTAGAATAGTACTTACTAATAATACTATCAATCATTTTAGTAAAAATTATTCCGATTGACGGAGCTTTAACTGCAGACAGTACTACCACCACCATGGTGCAATCAATGGTGGTGCAATCAATGGTGGTACTACCAGTCAGTGGAGCTGCCACTTAGACGTAGCGGGTACTGAGTGAATCTGAACGCCAATAAACCTGTTGCTGCTTGAAACTAGTTAGCCCACGAATCAAATATTGCGTACTTGGGTGGTCTACTTCCATCTAAGCAAAATCTTCTTCACTGCCCGGGCCTCGGATTGCAATTTATTTTTAAGATTATTGACAGAATCAAATGCCAGAGCAAGGATTTTTTCCAGGTTAGATAGAGCCAGAAAGTTCTTCTTCTTTTTCACAGAGAGTGGGGTAGGTGAGTGGAATGACTTGCCAGAGTCATTGTGTTTGCTAGTAGTAGTAAGTAGTGTCAATGCCTTCAAGAATGGTATTGATAGCCTATTTTTCTGATGTTGGTAGAATTTAGGGTTTTTGTGGTTCAGGATCCTTTATGAGGACATTGTCCTTTCTGAT
>JAODAG010217324.1:6431-17543 GCA_027574785.1 Orphnurgus asper | reverse complement strand
TTTTTGATATATTGCTTGACTCAAGTAAAGTTTTTGATATATTGCTTGACTCAAGTAAAGTTTTTGATATATTGCTTGACTCAAGTAAAGTTTTTGATATATTGCTTTACTCAGGTAAAGTTTCTGATGTACATTACTTGACGCAGGTAAAGTTTTTGATATATTGCTTTTTTGATATATTGCTTGACTCAGGTAAAGTTTCTGATGTATATTGCTTGCCTCAGGTAAAGTTTTTGATATATTGCTTGACTCAGGTAAAGTTTCTGATATATTGCTTGACTCAGGTAAAGTTTCTGGTATATTGCTTGCTCAGGGCAAGACTGTGCTGTGGTGGAACTGAGGCATCCAAGGTTCATGCATTTAGCAATCAGTTGATACAGGGCTCGAATTGGAATGTTAAGTTAAAAATGGTAACATTCAATCTAAACAACCAGTACATAAATAACAAAAAGGCATAGTTGGCATATGTGCTCTGTGGTGCCCTCAATAATCTGAAGCACTATATTCTGATCAGTGAAATACATCTGTCCCATTCTGTCCCTTGAATGACATCCATAGTCGATGGTATTGCGAGTGACTCACCAGCAAACATTATGATAGTTTGAAACCACGGATGGTGAAAATAATGTTCCTCAGCTGTTGTGTTGTGGCCACCTGGTGGGATACCCTTAACCCTGCAAGACATTAATAAAAAAAGTTAAGAACAATGAAACTACACATACTGATCACATTTGTTGATACATGCTGATTGGAACAATGCACAGATTAATGACTTACAGACTATACACTGTAGCAGACAAACCAATATCACAGGTTTAATTATCCATTAGGAATATGCACCATTGAAACTTGTGGTAATTAACCCAGTGTCCTGTTGTTATACACCAGCTGATCTTTGTCGAGTAATGAATCATCTGTACTGTATGTAGTTTGGGATGTAATGCAATAATGTTGATATTTATGAAACCAGCAAAAACTTCAATGGCTGCTGGCCCCAACATGGAAAAGATGGCAAGCGATGGCAAGCGATTCCAAGAGCCTTAAAACTTCTTTAAGTAATACACAATATCATACTCATAATCATCAGTTATCTGTCAGTCAAAAGACGTTTCAGTTTTCGTGTGATCCTACATAAGCATTAATGACATGAACTCTGGACAAAAGTTGCACATTTAATTCAACAATTTTATGGTTGAACATTTAGTATATCGGGACTCAATTCTGGACACCATAACTTCTTGAAACTAATTTCTCTACGTTGCATGATCTGATATCGAAATCTCCACTCTTTGTGAGGAAATCGCAGAAAATGAGACATACTGTAGCATGACCCTGTCTAAATGATACTTTCAAATGAGAGTGATGGAATTTCAAGGGGGATGAATTCTCTACTGTCTTTTCTCTTTCCATACTTGCACATACAGGTAGAACTTGTAATTAAATATAATTACATGGATTATGAGCCTTTCTGTGCAGCAACTGTGAAGACCTGATGATTTGTAAAGTAATGTTGATATATTGGATCAACCTCTAAAATTACTTTGTATGCACAATTACTACAGGTTATATAGTTAATCAAAATTTTCAAATATCTTCATATCTTGTTCCATTGCTTATCAGATACAAAAATTGAAATTATTCATTTTATTTAATGATGTCATAATTATTTTATGATGTCATGCATAAAATTGCTGTTGTTTCCTTTTATAATTGAAAGGCGGAAAAATGACACATCTGTAGCTGGGCCTGATGCTATATAGTTTGTAGACAATGATTATCCTAATAAAACTTCTGCTACTTTTGTGAACAACCATGAGGTCATTCTAATAATTCTCTGTCCTGTAGTAATTTGAATTTCAACCTTTAAGTTGGAATTGTGACTTGCCAAAACTTGGTGGGCAAAGATGGCATGTACATGATACCTGTTCTCACAAGTAGGATGATATCAAACTCACAGAGAATGGGAATGGGAATGAAAGGGTTAATTAATGAAATGGTTTTGAAATAAATCGGCTTTAACTTTAAGTGAATTGGCAGTATAGCTTGACTTTTTCCAGAGAATGTCGAGGGGGCCCTTCTGGAAATGTTTTAGTCAGGATTATTAAGCTATCATAATTTCAGCCCGGATTTTGACACATGGCAATCACAGACATAACTTCTGGCTCCATTTCAGAATTCTGCCTCCATTTCAGTCTACCTGCCTTAAATTCAAACTCAGTTAATGATATCTTGCCTTAAATTTCTGCCTCAATCCTGACAAAATTCCTGGCTTAAAGGTCTTGATATCAGCCAAATTCCTTATTTTTCTGGCTTAATTCTCCTGCCTTAATTTAAACCCCGATAGTCAGATGTTGACACAATCCCAGACTTAATTCCAGGTCGATGCACGATGTATCAAATTTCAAATTTTTGATGACAATGATCGAGTTAGTTGCATAAGCCAGAACAGTTTCATGGTATTTGGGGGATGGTGTAGTTATAGATACCAAACAGTTCTAACCCTACACTACATAACCTGGAATATTTCAAACGTCATCGGCTAGCGACACATTAATGACAATCAATGACGCAGGTAGTGTCTGTAACGTGATTCATTACATATGACGCCATGATGCTGTTTTAAAACAAAAGACATAGATGTTCCTATCGAGGAATTTTTAACATTTTGCCACCTCAAAGCAATGCTGCAGTAATGGGGTTGGAGCATTCAAAGTGCGCAAAGTTACCCATTATAAACCTGCACCATGAAACTCAGATTGGTAATCCAGTGGATGATTTCAGGCCTTAGGTACTGGCCGATTTTGTCACCCTTAAAACTGTCAAGTAGCAATCACCTGGTAGTTTTAAATGCATTGCAATAATGTATTTAATGGCCGATATTACCTGAAACTCAAAATGTTCAATTTGTTACTGGCCCAAACCTTGTTAGAAACAGTAGTACCGTATAGACATACTTATACCGAGAGTCACTCAGAAGCTAAAATAAATGGAAAAATATGCTATGGTGCATGACTTTCTTACTCTACATCTAGTTTAGTAAGAAAAGGGTCAGGAAGGACAAGGACCCAAATCACAAGAACCCAACAGACCTCGAGTGCCTATCACGAGAATTCATAAACTTCATTGACACTTTTCGTCACGAAACTGCACGAGCGAATCAGGCAGACTATTCTACAACTCTCTGTGAGAAGAAATTCTTTCTAACATCTAACCTACATTGCACCTTCTGAAGCTTGAAACAGTGACCTGTAGTGCACCTGTAGTGCTCCATTAAAAATGTATCAGTTAAATTAGTACACCTAGTTTGAATGGTCTAGTTTCACGAGAACATTACATATATATATAGGCCTAACTGTATTGTATTATCATGTAAACAGCCATATTTCAATTAACAATTTGTAACTGTAATGTACCACGAATTTACATACCGACAATCATTTTGGGCTTTCTTACTCAATGTATTGATACTTCCAGTGATAAGCATACCAGCTACTAGACTGAACTGGTAAAAAGATAGAGCCGTCATGATCGAAAACGGAAAAGAAAATAAGCTTCAGTTCTAAATTACAACTCCTGGGCCAAGATTTCGCCGAGGACCGCCCACATTCAGGATTGGTTGTGCGACAAGGAATCAGGGTGTACCACGTTATTAGTGGTTGCATTTCTGCTTGAGATTGATTGTCTTGTTGCAGGTTTGCCGCAAGGTTCAGTGCTTGGTCCGTTATTATTTCTTGCTTCTATTAATTAATGATTCATCTGATTCACCTGTTATGAACTTTGCTGATTATACAATATTGTACCGAGATGATTCCTCCGAGGAAGATGCCATTTGTGCCAAATATGAATTTTTAAGTGGTCGGATGATTGACCAAATAATGCTGTTTCATGTTGGCAAGTGTAAGGTCATGATGCATATTGATCATGGAAATCCTACTAGAGTTAGCGTAATTAATTAATTGTAATATCTTGATGGTTTTATGTTGAAAGAGATTTTGGGGGTTTTGAAGCAGCTAGGAAGGGTAACTGGTGTAACGCCTTCGCCGCGGTACAGACGACCAAGGGGGACGTGGAAGCACTCTACCCGGTTAACAATAGTCCAAAACTTGCAGAAAGATTTACGGTGAGAAACACTATGACTCAATCGTCGCAAAGGATAATCACATGACATGATGCCTAATTATTTGTAACAACGGTCACATTCATTTATTCAACAAAACCTAACATAAAGCATAGCAAACAACAAACAATTAGCAAAGCGGTTAATTAAAACATCCAGTATCTCCAGGTAGCCATCTACACAGCGCTGCCTGTGGAAGTCTGCTCTGGACGTAGCACAGAAATACAAAAGGAGTTGTCGACACACTCTACATCATCGACCAGGACGTTGGCATCGCCCAAATAAACCAAGTACCTGTAAGTAATTAAATCAATTCCTACATGATGCAATTCTCCTATCAGACGACGAGAGGCAGTCAAGTGAGTGGTCTAAAACTCAACGCAAACATAAATAGTTAATCAATGGGAACCTACTCTCAAACACACAACTTGCTACACCTGAACACATAGGCTACTAAATCCAACTCAACCTAATATTCACATGGGTAGTAAATAAAACATGACCTCTAGAATACCATGATAAAACATTCAATTATGGACAGTAACAACAAAATATTCACGCATAATAATCATCTAAGTTGCTCACATATAGCCGACATGGCAAAGTACTATGATGCATGGTACATATCATATCCAGGTGCTACTCCCTATGTATGAACTGACTGACATCCATTCCAACAGAACAACGAAAAGGTCAACTATTGACATAGATTGTCACATCAATGTATTATGAATATATATCAAAACGATGTATTCTTCTAAAGATCAAGCAATTGAACTATTGTCGAAAACAACTTTACAATCAGAATACTAGTACATGTTAACTACTACTAACGTCCATATCAAAGGGATAAGGTAGATACAATGTGATCAAACCCTATAGTCTGAGTGCACCGAGTCAAACACAGAGTTAGACAAAAGTCTTAAGAACAGCATTATTATTGAAACAAATATGAGTGCTCACCTGTAAGGAATTAATGTAAATCCTACTTGATGCAATCTCCTCTCAGACGGCGAGAGGCAGTCAAGTGAGTGGCACAGTAAAGCTACGTCTTTTCAAGAAACAGAGCCTCGTCATACCACCTGTTTTCTTAAGCGGAAACACTCAGTTACCAAACTGGCTACGGGAGGGGGGAACTTTTAATTTACCATCTACAAATTTTGGGCAATATTAAGAGTGCTACACTGGATTTTACGACTGATTAGACGAAATTTCAAGTTTTTGCATATGTATATATAGTGGTTATGCTCAAGAAGCAGTTGGATAGGCCTCGTTTGGAGTATGCTGTGCAGGCCTGGAATCCATACTTTTCCAAAGATAGGCAGTTATTGGAAAAGGTTCAGAGGACTACAAGGCTTGAAAGTTCTACGAGGGGTATTTCGTATAATCAAAGGTTGAAGCATCTAAATTTAACTTCTCTTGAGCGACTTCGTGGTGGTTTACGTTTTTACTATTTTTTGTTGTTGCTATACCGGTCTTAATATTGTAACAAATTCAGAGGACACACGATGTGATAGTTAAACAATAGTTAGGCTATATGCTGCATTATAAACAAATGTATAAAAAATCTATCATTGTTATAGAAAAAAGGTGACAGTGTAAATAATTTTAAAATAACCCATTGTTGCAACAAAACTAATTAGTATCAAGCAGATATTAAACCGAATTATCGCGGAATTCACTGCGCATCACAGGCATATCTACCTACTCTGTCCAAACTTGTAGAAACTAGGCAATGTTCTGCATAAGCATGATTTTCCTCACTCTAATAATAATAATACGGTAGCCTATAATACAATGGAAACTTTAAATATATAGTCAGATTTGCATGTTAATGCCAGGTTATTGCACTAGGCCTAAATCAATTTTGGTTGTAAGCGGAACAACCAGCTTTAGGCCTATCCATCGGTAGCGGACCAATCAGATTCGAGTATGTTCACCAAATATGATATGAACGATATATAATATTTTCACGAACGCAGATGATTCCCCCCCCCCAAAAAAAAAAAATAGGCTACAATGAGATTAGTTTAAAGGATGTCCATTATGTTCAATATGTTTGTTTAGAGGTAGACATAGGTAGCAACCCATAAGTACCGCAGTCCTACACCTTGTTTCGGGCAATTATTTAGCCACATGGTACATGCACCGCCTTGTGTAGGCTAGTACTTAAACCAGAATCACGTAGCCCCCCCCCCCCTCCCAAGGACAAAAACCCCCCAAAAATAATGATGACTGATCCTACAAGTCTCATGGAATGACTGGCTGACGGAGGTGTCGTGCCGGTAGCTTTGGTGACCTGGAAGGCTGATCTGGGCTTTACCTGCAACAGCATCAAACAAATATTGACATGAGGGGACGTAAGTAAGACTTACTTCTGAACCTCATTTGCATACATTGAAGGTATATAATAAAACATCTATTTAAAAAGAAAGAAAGGAAAATAAACCAAACAGTAGCAGACTCAAAACATGAATTCTTGGAGAGTAAGATAATCTCAGGAGAGGAATTTATTGTTTAGCAAATCTCCACACCTCCCCCTACATGACTACCAGTTTCCATATCTCAGAATTTGGTTTCTAAAAGCAACGTAAGTATTCTAACCATGCTGACCAGGACCGGAGTCTGCCTCTGGTTCCTGAAAGAATGATGCCTTCATAACCTGCATCCGATGGGTGCTGATGCCCAGGGTCTCGACCAGTCGCTGATGGGGTACGAGTGGTGCTGTTTCTGTTACAGTATCATATGCAGAGACTTCCTCCCGGTAGTCCTCTTGCAGCAGGCCATTTGGCTCATAGGACTCCATCACTTCATCCCCCTCTGGAGGTTGTAAAACTGTCGAGAGAAATGGTTATGTTAAATACAAGAAGATGAAGTAGACTGGATTAGATATCAATATCAGAGAAGGATGTGAACTGAGGGAGAGGCAGCAGAATGGGTTTCTTAAAATGGTCAAATGTGTAGTGATTACCAAACTGAAGGAACAATGCTCTTGGGCTATTGAGCATGGTAGTCATGGATATGCTGTGAATGCCGGTGCGTGCCAAATCAATCATAACGTACACTATAATGACAAGGAAATAATTGGACCAACTTAAAAGTCACATACACCTACAGTACAACAATTCACTAATTGAACCAGATGACAACTTTGGATCAGTAAATGATTGGAACAATTTATCTCTCAACGCTACACAATTACTGGAGGGACTATTAGTCCTGCCCTTGGGTAACCTATTGGCACTCAAATACAATTCTTTGCATCAGCCACTATGCAATCCCAGTAGACTTATTACAGTAAAACTAAGACAGGATTTTTCAATATGTCAGTAACTATAGAGTCAAATTAACATTTGAAAGCAAACTTGGGAAATCCCATACCAACGAATATTCCATTAAACCAGCTTTGATGAAGATCTCTAGACAGGAGCTGGGGTCACATACTGGAAAGAGAGCACTTGAGCTGAAATGTGCTGTAACTGGCCAGAAATTAGGTTGGGGAAAATACTAACATTGTTGTTCAATAGTTTAACGTGTGGGCCTTAATGATTGAAACGAAATTAAATGTTTGAAGTAAGCCAGAAATGTGCATGTTTCCTAATCATCACTTTCATGCCAAGTATGAAGAATGTCAGGCTCTCCTCTGCAAAAATATGAACATCTGACTCCACTCACTTTTTTGCAGTAATTACACCAAAAACAACAGGGAGCATTTTTTTTTATGGAGGACACATGTCTTAAGGTATGAAGTCCATTTTAAGTGCATTTCTTGATATAACATGTTTACAAGCTAATACTCCGAAACTGTTATTGGCTCCTCCACTTCGATACTATATCTCGACTCAAATTATTTTAATGGGCAATATTATTCTTATTGACAACCTTCATACAAAAATTTTAAGAAAATCGGACCTACAGTTGTGGAGCACACATATCCACACATGCGTACCCATACATGCAATGTCCATACATGCAAAATTAAAAAAATTAAAATTGAACCATTCACATGGTTTTACCAATGATCCATTTATGTTGCGAGGTAAATTTATGGGATGTACATGTTGTAGGAATGAACGATATATCTCAATTAATGTGATACTGACAATTGGAACCAGGTATATTGGAAAAATTAGGTGAAATAACTGGGAGTGTTCTACTTTGTAAAACCTTTTTTTAGGGTTTTTATTTCATTTCACTGGACACAAATTGTTTAAACAAACATGCAAACTTTAATTTCAGGAAAATGATTACAATTTGTGGAATTGTCATAGTGATAAATATCCATCAACTATTAACATCCTTTAACATTTCTTGAAAATTTGACTTTATTCTTTCCAGATATCATTCAATTTGTGTAAGATAGCTCCCTTGAAGCAAATGACCATACCATGTCCCCCAAGGAGAATGCTAGTAGGTACACTCTGGCCTCCTAGACCATGAGAATGTTTGTCATCCCTGGTAAAACTGTCCCTCCGGGTGCCTGCATGGACATCCAAGTCTGGTATTCTCAGAGTCCGAGGAGCTTCTCTCTGAAGAGTCTCACAATCTACTTTAGGCTGGAGATGTTTTTCCTGTAATGGCATTTTCTGTATACCAACAAAAATAACAAAAAATTACACAATCTCTTGATCTAAATTCAAATGTCATAGTTGAAGCCTATGTACTCATGTGAACACACAAGGTGGATTTATTGCAAAACAAATAAGTGATTAAATATACCTTAAAATTACCTCAATATCACATCACATCACATCAATATCACCTCGAGATCGAGATTACTGTACTATAACATCATAAATATATCATATTAAGTTCAGTGATTCAAGATGGGAAGCAACTGAGGGTTCTTGCAACTCTGTGTGTGTCAGAGTAAGCAATGCTTCTCTTCTCTAAACAAAAGATGACAAGGTATGCATGTAATTATCTCTCCCCTCCCGCTCCTTCCTGATCCCATTGGTCTGATAGAAAGAAGTGATCATATACCTGTCAACACTTTCCCAAAAGGTTGATGCAGGTGTGGAAGTTACCCACAGAGCAAGGCTCTGCATTCTTGCTATATTTACACAATTAGATATACATACAGTTATTTGGTACTCCAAAGGATGCAATGGACTTTCCAATAATTCTTTACCAAAAATTGTTACCTTGACAATTTTCTGTGCATCTTGTTTCTTCTCCTGGCCTTGCTCCATTGGTATCTCTGCATCATCCTCATCTGCATCTTGAAGGCTGTACTTGGAGAAGTGAGGGACCTAAACAATGATCAATAAACTATTAAATCACCCTGCAGTGCACTGAAAGAGCTAGGTAAACACTAATAATTAACAATACAACCCGTCTCTCTTAGAGGGACATTATTGGACACCATCACACAGAGAACAGACACTGAGTAGAATCGACTGATACATGGCTGCGATCCGTGGGCATTAAAGTCATACAAACAAATATATCAGAAGCGAGGTCATGTACATGGGATCGGGATGGTGTTGTCGTTACTGAACTTATTCATTTGGTTCTTGTTGAGGGATGGCTGACTGTGCTCATAGAACAGTTTATGTT
Organism: Orphnurgus asper; assembly: GCA_027574785.1. Lineage (NCBI taxonomy): Eukaryota > Metazoa > Echinodermata > Holothuroidea > Elasipodida > Deimatidae > Orphnurgus > Orphnurgus asper. The sequence continues at coordinate 7,867 of JAODAG010217324.1, read as the reverse complement.
TGGAGAAAATCTTAGAGAGAATCGGTTTGTTTTTGAAACAAAGATACAACATGATAGAACTCTTTCATGAAAAATATTGATTGACCCCAACATAGCAAACCCTTTCATAGAAAGTATTGATTGAAACAAACAGACAGCGAGATAATGACTCTTTCATATAAAATGTTGATTGAAACAACATACCAACATAGTGAACTCTTTCATATCAAATATTGGTTCTTGATAATTGTGACATCAATGAGAATACAATATTAGAGATTGCCTCGTCTAAAATGTGGCAATAATTAGAATGACAGAGCACACATTTTCAGTTAATCCTGTGAATGTGTCCAATGCTTTTGTTTGCTTCAACAATGGCTACAGTGCAGTAAACTACTTTCTACAAACAACAAAACTTCAAACAAGAGATCCTCCTTGAAGTCCGATATGGTATCATTTGCAGATGTACAATGACCTTTGTTATCCACCTTCTTGATTCTTGAATATTGAGGTAATTGTGACTGCTACCCATTACTGTGATAAACAAACTTACCTCAAAAACCCAGGAACCTGTTTCCGGTCTGTACTCTATAAATTTGGCACCCAGCTTGGATGTCGCCCTCTCCAGTTTCTCCTCGTAGGCTAGGCATTTCAATCGATTGATATCCTAAAACGAGAAACAGTTCACATTTTATGCAGTACATGTAGCACATACTAGAGTTTCACCCAATGGACTTAAATGCTGACGTAATAATAAATGAAATGTTTGTCCTATTGTAAGCTAGGCACTTTCAACTAATGTATAGCACAGCAATGAATCAGCCACACCATGACAAATGCAAAGTACTTTTATTTACTTAAATGCAAAAGTGGCAAATTAATATGCCAATGGTCTGCTTAATGAAAGAAATAATGAGAAGCTACCATTCATAGATCTTACATTAATCCATTTGAATGTGACATTACAATGAATTGCAAAGCCACATGTGGCCATGCTGCTGATCTACAAAAAGGTTAAAAAAAAAATTGCCAAAAAATAAATAAAGTAAAAAATAATAATTATAAATAATAATAATAATTATAAATAATAATTATAAATAATAATAATCAGGTCAAACTGATGCAAATAAGTTAGCTTCAGGCATTACAGCTCAATGTCGCAGAAACAAATTGTCAACAGAGCCGTGTCCTAAACTTAAAAAAAACAATGGCCTACAAATAAGATATGATGATGTAATCTATGTTCACTTTAGATACAAATTTCCACAAATTCAAAGGATGCAATATCCACAATTCCTCTTTCTGCTTCATGAAAGAAGGCACCTGTCACCATTGTTCCATGAAAGGGGGCACCTGTCACCATTTTTCCATGAAAGGGGACACCTTTTATCATTGTTCCATGAAAGGGGGCACCTTTTATCATTGTTCCATGAAAGGGGGCACCTGTCATCATTGTT
>JAODAG010217213.1:1185-11185 GCA_027574785.1 Orphnurgus asper | reverse complement strand
TGGTTGTTCACCTTCTGTCATTGTATCCATAGTAGAAATTGTAGCATTAAATCTAATTGGATTTGTCACTCAGCTGGCAGAGATCTAGACTATTCACCCAGATTGATTTGTTGATTATAAACTAACATGTCACCAAATACATCAGCATGATCGACTGTGAATCCCAAAGCTATTTTGAGTTCGGTCCAGGGACCCACCTTCCTTAGCATGGCTGGTGCTGTCCAATTCCGTATTCCTTTTTCATATTTTATTTTTTGGCAATGGGGGAGGGGGAGGGGGTTTGTGAATGGATCCCCTCCCCTAAATCCACCATTAATTGCCCCCAACGTTCACTTGCCGATAACTGACAGCCACACATACATACAAGTTTAGTCTTAAAAAATATTTCTAAAGTAACCTCCTAGGGTCTGAGTAATTGGCTCTCAGTTTGCGAACTTGTGTGGCTATCTCTGGCGAGCTAGCAATTTCACCGCAATATTCAGCAACTAGATTCTTCCTTGCACGTGTGTGTGCATGTTCAGTGCATGCATCAGCACCTTGTAGTGGCATAACTGTCCCTGGCAATTCGGAGAAACCCTAGGGTTTTATCTTTAATTAAACCTCAGTTCGCTGCCTCTGGTTGTAGGTTTTAAATATTTCATACAGGTGGGTTTGCCAAAGCTGCAGTTGTGTGGTTTGATTTTGCAGGATTGGTTTTTATCGGTGCAACTGCTGTGGAAGAGAATTCTAAGTCTAGTTTGAACACACAGGCCTACATTACATAGGATAACGGCGTCGGTAAATGTCTCTTTCCACCGTAGGAATTTACATTACCAGAGGGCGGAGGAAGTGGGGTTATATACACGGGGTGGGCGGAGGAAGGAGAGAGATATAGAAGATTAATTAATGTAACAACATGCAGGGTACAATTTTACAAGCACCCTATTGGTTGCTATATGGCAATGTGTTATTATAATTAGTTGAGGCATTATTCGAAGAAAGGTCAGATTCGGCTGGAGTGAATGGTATACTGTTTTTGCTAAGTGGATGTCATAGGTTCTACAAGGAAAGGCAGACATCTTTCTATTTTGATATTACAACCATAACCATCCCCCCCACCCAAAAAAAAGGAAAACAATCTGAACAAATCTGATCAACAAAGATCACCAAAAGTCAGTCCCAAAATTATGAATACATGTCAATGATAATTACCAACAAAGTTTTACAATTAAGTTTGTAACTTAAAGGGAAACTCGTTTCATATGGATTTGTGAATATCTTTTGAAAGTTAGTACATGTTTAGAGGTCCTCCTAGCCGGGTTTAACTAAGGGTCTGTGTGTACAGTACCAAATATTTCCCCATCTTTCTTCATCTCAGACTCGGGCTTTTAGTTCCCTCGGGTTCTGGACTTTAAACCTCAATTTCACAATTACTTCCTCTTCTCCCAAGTCCTCGCAGGCCGATTGAAAATAAATTACAGTTGCATATTCATAATCACTTGTTAAATATTCATAGGTCCTATCTATTGCCATGCTGTTAATAAATCAAACCAATCCCCTCCCCTTCCCCCTCCCCCTGCATGCTACGGGGGGGGGGTTTAGTTGAAAGTACTTTGACTGATGGGTTGATTCACAGAGAGTTACATGTAGTATCTACCTGTTTAAATTTTATAGAAAGAACTACGAAGTTGTTTCGGATGAAATTCTAAGAATAAGTGATGTTAGTCAATGATCGAGGGCCTTCCTGTTTTTATTAAATGTACGATGTGTGATTCTAAAGCTAAATTACAGAGAAGGATATATTATTATTATTACAATGCCAAGTTGTTTTTGTTCTGTCTTTGTCAGTCGCTTTCCTGCGTTCTGATTGCACCACAGATAGCATCACAGGAACGATTCAAGGACTGGTGTAGTCTTACTTGGAAGAAGAATTAATACAGCAAATCATTGTATAATATTTACATGGTGGCTACGGTACTGCAGCAGCATGAAACAATGTATTATTCCTTCTCTACTGTCTCCTAGATTCATGTAAGGTTGTGTATTAATCCTACTGTACTGTCTCCCAGATTCATGTAAGGTTGTGTATTAAACCTACTGTACTGTCTCCCAGATTCATGTAAGGTTTGTAAGGTTGTGTATTATTCCTACTGTACTATCTCCGAGATTCTGTAAGGTTGTGTTTTATTCCTACTGTACTGTCTCCGAGATTCTGTAATGTTGTGTATTCTTCTGTACTGTCTCCCAGATTCATGTAAGGTTGTGTATTAATCCTACTGTACTGTCTCCCAGATTCTGTAAGGTTGTGTATTATTCCTACTGTACTCTCTCCGAGATTCTGTAAGGTTGTGTATTATTCCTTCTGTACTGTCTCCCAGAATCATGTAAGGTTGTGTATTAATCCTGCTGTACTCTCTCCCAGATTCTGTAAGGTTGTGTATTATTCCTACTGTACTGTCTCCCAGATTCTGTAAGGTTGTGTATTATTCCTACTGTACTGTCTCCGAGATTCATGTAAGGTTGTGTATTATTCCTTCTGTACTGTCTCTCAGATTCATGTAAGGTTGTATATTATTCCTACTGTACTATCTCCCAGATTCATGTAAGGTTGTGTATTAATCCTACTGTACTCTCTCCTAGATTCTGTAAGGTTGTGTATTATTCCTACTGTACTGTCTCTCTGATTCATGTAAGGTTGTGTATTATTCCTTCTGTACTGTCTCCGAGATTCTGTAAGGTTGTGTATTATTCCTTCTGTACTGTCTCCCAGATTCATGTAAGGTTGTGTATTAATCCTACTGTACTCTCTTCGAGATTCTTTAGTTGAAAAGTGAATGCCCTAATTAATGTGCATCCTTTACGTATTTATTTTTCATCGATATACAAACTACTCCAAATCGTCCTCGTTAAGCATTAATATCCCCACCCACTGCAGGTTTGTCGGCTGTGCGGGTTCACGGAACAATGGAAAAGATGATTCAAATAAAGTATCAGTGCGCTTACAAAGACCATGTAACGTTTGGCAACGACAGAACGAGGGGGGGGGGAAATGGTTTCTCGAGGGATAAATTTGGTTATCAACGCACATCATTACTGCAGAAGAGTACAAGGCCATCCTTGTGCCCTGCAAAATTAGCACTGTGACCGGAGGTGGGGGGGGGGGGGCTCTCCCACGTAACAAACATTGCAGCAAACTAGGCCTCTTTTGTACACATGAAATGTCAACATTGGAGTATGAAATGAGTTACTGACGGGCCGAGGGTCTTTGCCGTGAAGTTTGACGTGGCATCCGAGGCTGACGTATTGCCGTCGATTTTTGCATAGCGTTTGGACACGTACTAACTACTCCAGCTAGTGCATGCTTTCCGAATGCTGTTGTATTTTATCGAATGTGAAAATGCAGACAACTTCAAAATTCTATTTTGTCGGGGGTGGGGAGAAGAAAGGCTATGACTATTACGTGCAATTTACGTTTGTCTCTGTTGGTGTAATTCCCGAAGCAGAGAAATTACCGATGTGAATACTTAAATGTGCAGTATATAACTATTTGCACATTGTTTATTTGGAAAAGCCAGAATGTGATTGATGTGATATTTATATGGAAAAGCATGAATGTGGTTGATGTGATATTTATTTGGAAAAGCATGAATGTGGTTGATGTGATGTTTATTTGGAAAAGCATGAATGTGGTTGGTGTGATACTGGGTAGAAGGGGTACCATGGATGAAAGAATAGCAATTTACAGAGATTGACTATGATGGGATCGATTGTTCGTTTTCCGGTGCGCTGACAGTATGGATTATACCACATTAATTTTTAGGAGTATTTAGGATTTAAGTCGATCCTGTCGAAAAAGGTATGCTACCCTAGTAATTCTCGTAAACTTATTTGAAAAAGGAGGGCAAGCAATTTGGTATATGCTTCGTGTAAGACCACCTCAAATATTGGATACATACATATAGTGAGAGGGGATAGGCTACAGTATGTACTTACAAATATACACTATATATTTGAGGTGGTCTTACATGGACTACGTACCTCAAATATAGGATACATACATATAAGTGAGAAGGGATAGGCTATAGTATCTACTTACATACACTATATATTTGAGGTGGTCTTACATGAACTACGTACTTCGAATATTGGATACATATATGAGTATGTATAAGTTAGGAGAGAGGTTTGTATCTACATACACAATGTACATCCGCTATATATTTGAGGTGGTCTTAGGTGGAAGGGGGACATGAAGTACTGAAAGAAATTTAGACAAAGTTGGTGGTCATCTGCGATCGCGTTATAAAGATCGTTATCATCGAATGCATGCATGCAGACTCAAGGGCAGATTTAAGTTTCAGATTATGCTTTCTTCTGCAGGCAAACAGTGACTGTCCATGGTAGGTCGAGCTATCATCTTATCTCTCATCTGTGTCACGCCACCCATCTTCTCACTCCACCCTGAAAAATCTGTTCCACCCGTTTTGTCACCCCGTCGTGACCTGTGTACGGTTTTGTGAGCTCTTTCATTAACGTACCTTCCTTGCACTCTGTCGCTTTGTGTGTAAAGTAAGGAATCGCTTATCATCCACAGTCAGACCCGTCCATGTATAAGGAGACCATTTAGGGGGAATGGGAGACTAGTTAGGGGGAATGGGAGACTAGTTAGGTGGAATGGGAGACCATTTAGGGGGAATGGGAGACTTTAGGGGGAATGGCAGACAATTGTAGGGAAATGGGAGACTATTTAGGGGGAATGGGAGACCATTAAGGGGAATGGGAAACTATTTAGGGGGAATGGGAGACCATTAAGGGGAATGGGAAACTATTTAGGGGGAATAGGAGACCATTGTAGGGAATTTGAGACTATTTAGGGGGAATTTGAGACCATTTAGGGGGTATGGTAGACCATTTAGGGGAATGGGGAACTATTTAGGGGGAATGGAAGACCATTGTAGGGAAATGGGAGACTATTTAGGGGGAATAGGAGACCATTAAGGGGAATGGGAAACTATTTAGGGGGAATGGGAGACCATTAAGGGGAATGGAAAACTATTTAGGGGGAATGGGAGACCATTAAGTGGGATGGGAACTATTTAGGAGGAATGGGAGACCATTGTAGGGAATTTGAGACTATTTAGGGGGAATTTGAGACCATTTAGGGGGTATGGTAGACCATTTAGGGGAATGGGGCACTATTTAGGGGGAATGGGAGACTAATTAGGGGAATGGGAGACCATTTCGTGGGTCTACAGACAACAGTCAAGATAAAAAATGTCTTTAGTATTTGCTGACTGTGCATCTATCTTCAGAAGGCGACTGACGTAAACCAGATCATGTTGTTAAGGATTGGTTGTCTACTTAATGGATTAAGTCGAATCTGGTATATGGCTCTTAGGGTAAACAGCTATAATTCCTGACGGTTGGAATATCTTGGCATGGATCAGTTTCCTCGCAAGGTTGCTCTGCTATCTTCTTGTGAAGGGGAGGGGGGAGGGTGGGACAAATCGAGATATCTGGCAAACAGCACAACGTAAAGCAACGCCTTGTCTTGTTCAATGTACGTTCCACCAGCTCATGTATCGCTCGAGCACTGCAAACAGTATTGAATGCATAATTAAGGGGACATGCAGTTTATTATGAATATCGTTAGCAATCGGGCAAAAATAAAACCCGGCCGTCCGTAAATGCTCTCCCGATGCTCTCCGGTCCACCCGTCTATAAAAATCACAAAAAGATGTCGGTACTGTGAACGGACAAGTTTTCTTCTTTGCAGAATTGCGACGTTTTCTGTTCTATATCAACTCTAAGAACCTTAAAAGTTTATTTCCTGCCTTACATTTTGGGAATGCAACGATTATTCAGATCGTTGAGAATCTAATCTTGCGTCTGCTCTGTGGTAATGGACACTACATGTACTACTTGTGTTACGATTGTCGCCTTGAAGAAATGTTAGGAGCCGCTCTTCACGGAATAAAGTACTTTACGCACTTGAAACATGGCTACGTTTTGTCAGCTGGAAGGCCACCTATGCTAGAAACTTGGAAGAACATCTGCATTATAGTTTTAATAAAATATACAGGCTTTGTAAGGGGAACATGATGGTAACATTTTGCAGGCTTTGTAAGCGGGACATGATGGTAACATTTACAGGCTTGGAAGGGGACCTGGTACAATGTAACCCTTAAAATGCCTGCCTTCCTAAGTGCATGATCGCTATCGTAATCGGCCTGTTCATGGACTCATACAGATCGTTTTTGGTGCTTAATTAAGGGTTTTAAGGCCATCTTGACAGTTTTTAATTTTCCATTACCTGAAAAGAAGCTCGATATATATGGTCGTGCATGTTTAACCTGTTACCTTCTGTTTATACAGGAAGTCTTAGCATGAAAAACTGCTGTTATTCAAAAAATTATTATTAATTTCATCCTTGACTACGAGTAAAAGTTCTTGTCCGTTACTGGAAGAAAATTGAAGAACTTCTACGAACCATGTGCACGCTTTAAAGGCATGAATGTCAAGTTTGCTTCCGATAAGTGAAAGGCTTAGAAATCGTGCGCAATCCGTGTGTGGGTTTATGTATCTGTGTGAATGTATGTGCGTGTGATGCTCAAGCTCGTCGGAAACACATGATGACTCAGGTACGACATGTGATGTCGTACTCTGGTACATAATATGTTGGTCATGGTCGCATGGTCGTAAACGATCGCCCGTTATTTGTGAAAAACGTCTTAAACGTCGTCCGCATCTCCACCATCTGTTTGTCTGATTTTCTCCCTGCAAAATTAACCTACAGGCCTACAGCAAGCTATGCCGTACAATCACTGCTTCTTTAAATATTCATGAAAGGGAGGGGAGGGAGCCCAAGAGGGGACTTACGAATTAGCTCGGAAGCACCGTCTCAAGGATGGCACTTTAAAGACGGGACTTAAATTCGGATACGGTTCCTCCTTCACAAGAAGATCGCCCCCCCCCCCGCCGGTTCCATTTTGTTTGGTTCAGTCACGTTGCATACCGGTGAGCGGGCGGGGCCGAACGTAAAATACTTATCTTCGCAACGGGGGGGGGGTACCTGGTTTGCTGCAAACTTTGCCAAGAAAGCGACGATATAGCCAGCAATAGCCACGTGTCTGTTGTCGTGTGGGCAAATTTCAATTATAATTTCGTTAAGGAGCGCGCACGTCTACGATAAACAATTGAAAACCAACAAATGTAAGCTTCTTAACGCGAGCTTTGAATAAGACCGAACTGTGAGCACCGAAATATTGAATTTTCCCCGCTGTTATTTACGTCGAAACGACTTCTTACGATTTCCCCAAAACGGTCAACCTTAGAATGGCGGTTGGTTGGTCTGGATGGGAGTGTCTAGGAGCCAGACGAGGCCCAGAGTGTGATCGACGTTGACCCGTAGATCGGTAAAATCAAGTCTGTAATTTTGGGAACCTTTCCATTTAAGCAACCTTAGGTAAGCTAGCTGATCAAGAAGTACGACGGTACATCCACGATTGAAGAAATTTCTTGACTTGGGAATACCTGAAGGATCAATTTGTAGATTGTAATTGAATAGGGTGTAAGGCTAGATTAAGGAGAGAGTGGGGGGGGGGGGGATGTCCATGTGGCGATGTGGTGGTGTAGGGGACTCGATTCGTTAATTAGTTCATTATTCTGAAGACTAATTCAAGAAGCTGATCCCTTGGAACTATATGGAGTATGTGTGTAGTATCTTCCCTTCTTGCGGTAAATGGATGGTGGGGTGGTGGAGATCTGCTATATATACTCTGACGATTGGAACAGCTCGTGGTACGGTTGCACAGCCAGACTTAAAATATCAAGAGAGATCATCGTTTCAATGCAGCTGTAGAATTTGAAGAGTTTGTTTTTTGGTTTGTTGCAGTTATAGTTTTCTTGAAAGGTGGGATTGGGGTGGGGGAGATAAGGTGTGGTGGGAATGGTGTGGGGAGATGGTGTGGTGGGAATGGTGTGGGGAGATGGTATGGTGGGAATGGGGTGGTGTAGAAACCCATCATGAATGTACATAATGAAATGAAGTATCTTGCAGATATAAGGACATCAGAACCTCAATGCAGTGCTATAGCCTTCTTAATTCTGTGTTTGAAGAAGTCGGTATATATGTCACTACGTTTCGCTAATCGTCAAAATGTGAAGATATTTGCATCGGCTACCACTAACAGATGGTAACTAAATAGTTATTATTAGTTAGTTGTGTCAATTTAGCATCAATTGTTTGCATGCTTGGTGGTACGGTGCATGGCATGATGGTAAGTATAGCTTGCCTGTTACAATACAAAGATTATGTTATCACTCCCTTCCCACATTGCAAGCACGCCTCCAGAACTGGAATTCTTAGCCGTACTATGCCATAATCATCAGATCGCAACAACAGGACGTAATGATTAAACTAACAACGTATAATATTTGTCATTTTTCTGTATCCTGACTGGCTGGCGATTGATTGCTGCTGGTCTAGCTAATTAATTTGGGAGAATGCGGCACAGTACGGACAGTGTATAGTGTCTTCAAGGGTACGTGGTACAAGCACTAGCTGTTTTTAGAATATTGCTCGCCATGGTGCCTCAGAATGATTCTGTGAATGGACTTGAAAGCCTGTCGGGATGTGATCGCGATGGTATACAACGGTTGAATGACTTTTGTTTACCTTGTACCCGCGGCTGTACTGTAGCATCTTCAAATTCATTTAATTAATTAATTAATTAATTGTGCAATAGACCTATACATAATGTAACTGCTCCACTAGCGGTTGGTTAAGCCGCCATTAACCCTTCTTGAGAGACAATTTTGGGTACCAAGGAAACCACAACAAATTGCTTGGCCATAGCTCAGGAACTGTAAAATATATATGGTTTAAAAGTTCTGTGAAAGTCACAAATAAAAGAATAACAGGGAGGAGGGTTCATTGTTTATCCAAGCTGTCGCCACACCACAGCCATCTGTGACCGGGGTAGGTTTCAGTGACCCCAGTTCTTATGTTTTGGACCCCAATTTTTAGTCTTACAGACTGGGGGTCTGGATGAGAAAGGTTTAAGGAAGGGGCAGGTGTCGTGGCATGCGTGCTGTACATGGGAATGCTTGCGCAGTCCGGCTTGCTGCCATAAGAGGGAGGGGACCGAAGGTTTGATGATTAGTTCCAACTTCTAGTAACGCGTTCGCGACATTGCTTCCTCGAAAGGATATGAACAAAAATCGCAATCAAATAATAAGATTTGATATTCATTGCTGTTCCTGTACCTCAGAACTTCTGCCAATAATCCTCTGATTGTATATTCTCGCTGATGTGTTGCACCGAGCGTTACCGAGACCTCGCCGGCCTTAGGCCGGTTATACAGCCCACACGTCGGGCCGTAGTCGTCCTTGAAGTGGCCCTCGCAGATGGCACGACTTTTTGCCATGATCGTAAGGATCCAAGGTATATTTATCGATTCCGATTGGAAAGGGTCGAGCCATGTTCGACTTGGGTCTTGGTTCCTTCCTCTGGTTCGGTGTTGCATAAAAGCTCTTGTTGGCTGCTTCGGATACCTTTATTGGAACGTAATCGTGACATTTTGGGATTGCATAAAAAGAGGGTACGTAAATCCTGCCTAGCCTATGCTGTTTGCAAAACGGTCATCGATGGAGGTGTCGTGCATATTCACGAGGCAGAATTGTCAAAATGGTGGCAAGTTTGTTGATTTTGATGTTTCGTTTGCATTCTTAAAAAAGATTTGTTGGTCACAAAGTTTTATGTTAGTCCGATCAACCTCTGGAGTATTTCTTTCAAAGCAGATTTGGGTTTGCGGTTCACATCAAACAAGTTTTAGTGGCCTTGTTGGTTAGATTACCATAGCATAAAAATAATGGAACAAGTTTAGTGGCAGTGATTTTTAGATTACCATAGATAGTATGAAAATCATGGAACAAGTTTAGTGGCAGTGATTTTTAGATTACCATGGATAGTATGGAAATCATGGAACAAGTTTAGTGGCAGTGATTTTAAGGTTACCAT
>JAODAG010216992.1:0-13603 GCA_027574785.1 Orphnurgus asper | reverse complement strand
ATCATGCGACGTTCTCTTCGGACCGGTAGAAATATAGATCGGTAGATTTTTGTAGGATTCGACCTACTCAATGGAATGACCTACTCAAATGCACGCAATCGAATTACGGCCAAGGCTATGCATACATTACAATACATACGTTCATGTAAGCCATGCATTCAATATTACATAATCCTGTTTGGTTTGCCCCTCCTGTCGTCCCGTCAATAAAGTGAATGTTATTAGTTAGGCCTACATATTGCCCCTGTCGGAAATCGCATCAGTTTCCCTTTAAAAGCTGGTCCCAAATGATAACAGTCACGGTCAACTTGTCAACACCGTTTTTTCAGGAAATTGAACTATATCAAACTGATCGTGATGTTGTTGTAAATGATCCAATTTCCTTGGATAATAATCCCCAGGCACTAGTATTATTAATGTGCATAGAGAAAAATGCCTGCCTTGCAAATAACGTAAAATGATACCGGTATATTGGAAGAACTTTTGTTTAATTTAAGGTGGCTCGCGCTCCATTTCTAAAACTGATGATATCACGATTCGAATTCGTACGGTACTAACTTAGTACGAATTCGAATCTTGAGAGAAGAGATTTAATCTACCTACCTGATTGACTGCTTCTCGTCGACTCAGTGACATTTACTACTAGTACTAGTACTACTACTAGTTTAGTTTATGGTTACTAAGGTTCGGCTGTAAGCTGGAAAGTAATGGAATGGTACAAACGACACAAGGAAAAACAATGCGACTCAATGTTTCACTGAGTCAACGAGAAATAGTCAATCAGGTAGGTAGATTAATCTCTTCTCTCAAAAACTCTGGACTAAGAAGACTTTTAGATTTGAATTACTGTGAGGTTGTTTTAATTCATGTTTATTTCGTTAACCATCTTATTAAAGAAAAAGTTTGATACCACCTGATCAACATATTCTGATCACAAAGTTAGTGCCGATCCACGCTGGTTACTAAGTGTCACCCCATTGGTCAGTTCATACGTACGTTTATGTTTATTCATATATAGGCCTATATTATTAATACTAATAGCCTATGTTAATTCTTACTTGTCCAATCACTTGCAAGGTCGGACTGATTGTACATTTTTAAAAGAAATGCTCATAACCAATAAACGGAGATTCTTGTAAATTCAGTTGGCTCTACCTGCAATGTTCAGACTAAAACAGTGTACACCACTGATCTGTAAAATGATATTAGGCTACAGCCTAACAAACAGGAAATTTAAAGGGCGGGGAGCCTTAGCACCGAGTCGACATCCGTGTAAAGGTTTTCTCGTATTATTTTTACGTCTTTTCAATTATATTGTATTTCGGCACAGTGAGGGGAGGGAGCTACAAATGTTCCCCTTGCTACGTCAATGTCTGTACTATATTTAGTTAGGCCTATTATATATGTCTACTCTCGGCAGAGGACTTTTCATTTGATCGCATTACGGTACTACGCATAACAGCATAAACATGACGACTTGTTTGTTGTTTAGGTTCGATTTTTTAATACTGTAATATTAGCAGTAGCCTAAGCGCACTGCGAAGTTGTCAACGCCGTGATTGACCTTCTTTGACCCATGAAACGTAAAACCTTTCTCTCAGAAGTCCATCTTCTATACATCTTCACGAGTAAGTAATTACAAGAGGGCTGTGAGTGTGACTAGATCTGGCAGCTCCATGCACAGACCATACGCCGTTCATTGCCAAGGCTACTTACTAACTAACCGTTGGTATTTCAGAAATTGAATGACCTTGGATAGTAACGTTGGGAATTCAGGGAAAGTTGTTTATCGAGAACCGCAAAGTTTCTTTGGTGACTGACTGAACGCAACGATTCCCGCTGTGGGTCGGAGGCCTCTTTTGTAACGATTGCTGACCTCGGATTGACCTGTCGTAGATACCGTGGAATATAATTGGCAACCGAGTAACCAATCCAAACTGCTGATCTGCATATGCGTATTTGAAACATATAATATAGCTAGTAAACAAATTATGTTTCATCCACTTTGTGTGGTATTCTGAAGAGCCATCTCTCAGTTCAACAAATGCAGCCTAGCAGTCGTAGAAAATGGATTGCTGTTAGTGGCTCAGATCAAGAAAACGTGAACTGACTGGAAACATTTCAGTATTAGCTGCAAATTAAAACAAAATACGTGACAGAGAAATATAACAGACATGTGGCAGAGAAATATAAAAGACATAAAATAGACACGCAGTGGTCCGATCCGACCTTTATATCTTATTCTGTTGCTGAGATATAACACATTTACTTTTATTCATATTAATTAAAATTCGAAGACGATACAGCAAATTTCCTTTGTTTTTTTTGTATTTTTCCATTACGATTCCCCCCTGGTACAATTGTAGCAGACGTGGTATTACGACAGAAACAGGTTTATCTTCTGTATCAGGCCATGTATGGTACAGTGGTATTATTTTCTTTTTCGTTTATTAAGCTTATTAAGTTCTCGAGACTTTCAATTGTCATAGAAAACAAAAGGCAAGTATCAGGTGGCATGATGATATCACAGATTATAATAGTGCAATGTTTTTAATAGGATAAAATATACACGATAACTTCAAAAGTGCAGCTTGGTTGAACTTCGTATTTAGCATGTAGGGTCCACATTAGTGAGTACAATATGCCGTTTATTTTGGTGTAGGTTAAATGTCAGTTGAGGTCAACATAGGTCAGTATGAAAACCTTTTAAATATAAACATGATAAGTCGAATTTAATTGTTTGTCAAACTTCATTTATGTTTTTTTAGCCCACCTTAGTGAGTATAATAATAGTATTGTTAATTGTGGAGATAAAAAGGTCAGTTCAGGGTAATGTAGGTCAAAAATGTATGATCAATGTTCTTACGGTAATAAATAGGGGTTGCCCTTGATGTGACTTACTATAACTTGCTATGGTCATGGATAAATCGCTTGTCCTCGGATAAATAGTCACGCCGTTACTATCTGCATTAACATGAGAACATGGAATAAAGGATGGGAGAAATTATGAAGGCGTGGAATCAACTTGGAAGATATGAATGTCGTAGAAGGAAAAGGGGGAAATGATGTTGATTTAATATTATGCGTTTTGAAAACCATAGCAAAAGGTTCAACTGACCTCGTTTCTCGGTGTTGCGACGGTTTCATGTTCATGTAACATGTAGTGTGGATTTTCCATAACAGGGCTTCCACTCAAGTCACCAAGTAGTTAGTGAAGCATACTTGCCTCTTACTGCCCCAGAGTAAAATAGGTCACGTGGGTTTAGGTTTTTGAAGGAATCGTCTGCGTGGTTGCCAGGGCCCGGCCCTTTCTGCTAATTGTTTGTGTTCATTTAAAGGAATGGCGCGACCTTACTGTACATAATTAAATCCCCGTAGAGGAGGGGTAGGAAGAAGCACCGGTTTTCGTGATATTGTATTTTAAGGGCAGTTTGAGAAGAAATTTCGTAAGAGATGAATATGATTCATAACCCGTTACTAGTGGGCCCTCTTGTAATAAAATTAGTAATGTGGCCATGTGGGTCGCTGACTCTTCTTCAGCAGTGATTGCCAAAAATTGTATACAAAACTATAGTGTCTTGAGTTGTATGTAACACACCTGGCTTGTTTGGTTCCGATGCCGAAAGCCAGTTATCGGATTATGCAGTCAAGTCTGCACGTGTGGATGGATGTGTGTCAAATTATTCATCAACCCTGCCGTCTGCCGAACTGGTGCGGATCACATTGCTGCCCATTTATAAGTGGTATTCTTCTTAGGGTGCGACCTTCTGAATCATAATATCTGCTCTTATCTCATGTAAAGATACCGTGTTGGAAACCTTTGGTAGGTAGGTTTGTCACTGGGGACGCTTACACACATTTAGAGAGTTCACATTTGAAAATGTTACATTGCAGAGATTTGCACATATGACACTCTTGTATAATGTTTTCAAGCAGGTTGCGAACTACTGACTGATTTACACCTGTGGTTTTTACGAAAATCCACCCAAGAAAGAACTTAATAAAACAACGGCAACACATTCCACGGCACCGAGTGCCAAACGGACCAGTTAAGACCCAACATATCATTGGGCTAGTATTGTGCCACGTAATGTGTCGCTCGTGGCTCTGTTGGAGAATAGCCCCACCAATCCGTTACAGGCCGACCTTAATTTAACACCACATTATACCGTACTATACACAGTATATACACTAAGAATGAATATCCTCAAGCCGAGTACATAAAACACCATCTTATATTCTCTTTATTCACAGATAATCAGGCAGTGGTGCTCCAGTCAAGATGGGGGACGAACTTTTCCTCGTGTTTGGTATACTGTTGCTTATTATTGTCTTTATTTACTGGGTGTGCATGCCTTGTGGCAGCCGTGAACCCCGCCGAAGAGGTGAATACGGAAGAGAACCATGTAGCGGACGAGATTTCATGGGAGCGATGTTTGGTTTCCGAGGGTCAAATGAGACTAACTTAGGAGGATTGCAGAGAGGTGAACCACCCCCGACATATCAATGGGTTATACAACACGCAGACGCACCCCTTGTAGCATATGTCAATGAAGCGACAGGGAACGTGGAATTCGTTAAATGGGACGGAGCCGGTCCAGTTCCGACCAGAACGGTGCTAGGGATCCGAAATGAAGGCTTAGAATTAGTGGAGTCACATTCCGAAGATCATGAAACAGAAGCAAGACAGATCGAGCAGGTATCTCAAGTTACATGAAGAATGACATTGATCTATATACGTACGAACGAGCGAGCTAAGTTGCACACCAGCTGGGCTGTGTTGGACGGGACGGAGTGGACAAGTTTCGAAAAAGACGGCGGAGAGTAGAGAACATAAATCAAGGCGTGAGAGTTGAATTCACTTCTGGAGAGGTCAAGTTCAAGAATGCGGGCAAGCAAAATACTACTAGTACTAGTAATAATTATGCTCGAAGATACGAGATACATGATGGCTGTCTCTGCCTTTGCCGATGTTCACTTTCTGTAGCGACTGAATTTCGAAACAGGAAGATGTTTGTTTGAGACCTATGAACGTTGGCTACAGCTGAATTTGCTTTCTGAAAGAAAGGCTGGTTCCATCGCTGAAACCTCTGCAAGTCACGAGGGGCCTCTCCTTTTGCAAAATATGTGCAAACAATACGGTAGCACATGTAAATCAATATGGGGTGACCTTTGGGACAATATTGTGCCCGTTTAGGGTGTCACTGCTCCTGTAGTAGCCTCTTGGCCAAATCCCAGGTAATACACATGGCATCAGACTTTCACGATGAATCTTTAAAATAAAACACGTCGCTCAATTTCTTTTTGGCGGGATTTGCTGAAAATCTCAAAAATGTACTCACTTCTATGTAGCCTACATCCTGAGCGTTTGCTTCGTAGTTGACAATGGAAATGTTAAAAATGGCAAATATATACAGTGCGCTCCTGCTCCTGCTAAACGCATTGTTACTTGTGTGACGAATTGTACTATTGCATAACCTGTTGACCTTTATGGAATGTATTATTATACCTAACCTCGTGCATCTACAGCCAACGTAGCCTGATATTTTTAGCCTGCTGTAAATGAGATTAGCTGTTATATAGCCTATATATACTTTGCATAATTGACAGTCTCTTAACTATAATCTTTTGGGTATACATTTCATGTAAGACTACCTCAAATATAATATCTGTACATGTGTATGTAGATACTAGCCTATCCCCTAATCACCTAACATATGCATAGTCATGTGTGTCTCCTATATTTGAGGTGGTATTGCATGGAGTAGCCTCTTCTGATGAACATTTGTGAAGATGGTAAAAGAAGAAATGTTAAGAGAAACCAGTAGCTTGAGAGGAAGACCGGGAGACAGATAGTGAGGAATCATAATATAAAAGAGAAACAAACTTTGGTGTGCGGGATAATGTTTCCTCTTGTCCACAATGTAAATGGACTCTAAAATATTCAATAAATCATACATGATGGAGGAGCGGGACAAAGTCATTGCAGTGGGAGATTGATATATGCAGTGGTATATATATATATATATATATATATATATTCAAGTCCCCAGTAACTTTATGCATTCTTTGAAACTCATGTTCGTTTATCCCAGTTCAAGAAAAACAACTCCGGGAAAGACATGTATGGAGGTAGCAGAACCGCTAGATGTGTACATACAGACGCAGTACATACCAGGAAAGAAAAAATAATGTCCACAATTTTATACATTAAATGGATAATAGGCCTATGTGCTATTGCACCCGCAGGAGCAGAAGAAGTATTTTCAGGGAACCACCCCCACCCTTATACACTTTCCGCTGTGGCGACAAAAAAATTCTAGCCACTCCGCTATTCCAAGATTAATTTCGTGGTACTCAATCCTTCCCCCCTATAATCGGACATAGGCTACTCGTTATGCCTTTGGATACTAATGGGAAGTATTTTCTACTATATACTTTTCCTGGTGTCAATTAATTTTTCACTCATTATGACCTATCGCTCTAGAAGAAAGTGAACCCATCCTTCCGGGAAACCTACCTCTCGAACGATCGCTCGTTCCGCCTCAATGGCAGGCTATGTCACTAGAAAACCCATCCCGTATCACCACTCCCTCGTGCCTAACAGCGCAAGTTCCTTGAAAACAGATTCACCGAAACGAAATAACTGAAGCGTTTAATATAATATTTTCTCTGTAACCTCCCCCACTCGAAGAGCGCCTCAACTTGCATCGTTCACGATTTTAAAATCTAAGCTAGGATTTCATCAAGTACAGATGCGTTTGGTAGCCATGGCAAAACTCTTATCGCTTCAAGTAGCGACTACATGTCCTTATGGGATTTATCTCTATAATATGACCCTTGTCCCTTTTAACTTGTTTTTAATACGAAAAGCACGATCAACGATATCAATTGCTCTTGTCGACGAAGTCTCTCTGTGTGACGTATTGCTTGGACGCATTCGGAGCGGTATAGGTCTTCAGTATTTCGTGGTATCCGCGGTCACTATGTTTCTTTATGAATAAACGGTTCTGAATTCAAAATATAAAACGCAAAGGAAGAGCGACCTCTTCATGCCTTTTAAGGTGCCAAACAGCAATGACAGAACGAATACGGTAGACTCAGACTTATTACTTTAGAACTTATCTACGAAAACAAATTCACCGCAAAGAATTTGGTAGTACAGGTTGTACTAGACAAAGGGTCGAAAAGCGAAGTAGAAGTTTCATTTTAGCACTATACTGTACAAGGCATCGCAAGACAAACTTTGTACATTTATTGCTGCTTAGGTATATTGCATGATCGACATTGACAAACAAGTTGCAGTTGTTACTGAAATAGTTTGCCTGTATGCTATAGTAATAACAGGCTAGCTTATAATTTTGGCGCGAATATACAGTATCATATCAGGAGAATTAGGGTAATCATCATGCAGTAAGTAGTAGGCTACATTATAACTATAGCTTAATGTCACATACGGCGCCAATTTAAGTCACATATCGGATTGGAATTTCACCGTAATTTGGGACAGTTAGTATTAGGCGAACAGTATTATCAAGTTGAATATAATGGATTTAAAGCGTTTTATTGGATTTTATTGGTGACGTCGCTGTTTAAACGTAACATTTAATAGTGTATCATAACCCAGTAGCCTACGTACGTCATCAATACAACAATGCACAGATTGACAAGAGAGGTCTACTGCAGCGTTACTACGTCGGGCGTTACTGTTGGAATAGCAGAACACGTTGAAAGATGGTGAGTCGGTGAGTCGGTGACCTAGTGCCAGTCATATGATTTAAAAAAAAATCATAAATAGGTTATTTTTCATCATACAACATTCATTCAAGTTTTGAAATGTAGCGAACACACTGCAGTTCACCGTAAAATAAAAAAATGGTGGTACAGTGGAGTTAATTATTGGGGAGCAGTCAAATGGTTTGTTTACATTTAAAAATGAGCAAAAACGGCCAAAAATCGCTAATTGACTAAAAAAAAATATTTCTCCAAAACCAAATATGCAAAACACATGCCCGTTCGTTTGAAATAAGCCTAATGTGTACTGAACATATTCTGAGCATTTCGTCCCTATAGGTTGAGTGGTTGATTTGGTCAATTAGCGAAAATTTAAAAAAAATCGGGGAAATGGCTCAAAAATGGTCAAAATCACGCGAAAATTATGAATTTCGTAGCTTACAAACCCCTTACTCCATGACCATGCGGTTTTTTTGGTAATGATATCGTTATTGCTTACAAACTCCCAACTACGAGTTCTGGCATTGCGCCCTCTTTTTCCAGGGAAAATCCCTTAGCGTGCATGTAGGTTGAGTGTATGTGTACTCAGTGCATAATTTTCATAATTTGAGCATATTATGTATAGTACAACGTTACACTTCTCAGCCTCAAATATGAAGTAATATGAATCTTATCATAACTCTCTCAATCTTCAAGGGATCTGAGAATGGACTCATCAGAAAGAGGAGCTTCAGAAGAACACTTTAGCTGATTTAGAAGTCAATATATATTTGTATGGGTGTTTTTCTAGATAAACAATGAAAAACAAAATTTGCATATACATTTGTTAAATAATTAGGTCAAAACACTGAGTTTTGTTTCTCCAAATTTTGTTCCCTATCCATCAAAATAAACTTCCTAATAGAGAAATGTCTCTAACTTGTTTAAATCAGCTCTATCAAAGATCCATTCCTACAATGTTAATTAACTGCAATACTATGTGCTCCTAAGAGTCCAACGGTACCTAGACCTTAGTCAAGGGATTATAGTATGTACAGAGCTTAGAGCTGTAACAGCGCCACGGTACGACTGTACACAGTTACAATATACAGTCATTACAATAATATTATGGCTCAGTGAGTACAGTTATAGCCGTAGGAACTAAGTCAAAGGCCACATCCAAATACCTTGTCGTATTCAGGGCGCAACTCATTAATTGTAATATCGGCACGGATGCACAAAGGAGGATTAATCGTGGGGAATGTGTAACCAGATGACTAGAGACTTGAACAAGACGATTAGTACTTCTAAGGCCACGTTGTATTTGTCAGGACATACCCATTTATAG
Organism: Orphnurgus asper; assembly: GCA_027574785.1. NCBI lineage: Eukaryota > Metazoa > Echinodermata > Holothuroidea > Elasipodida > Deimatidae > Orphnurgus > Orphnurgus asper. The sequence goes on along the minus strand of JAODAG010216992.1, from coordinate 4,542 downwards.
TTAAAAAGCTGGAGACTCCTGAGTAACGTTACAAGAAGGATTTCGGAGGGTAAATCAGTAGGAGCCATTTACCGCAACATCGACGCAACTATTATAAGCCTAACACGTGTAGTGCACGAACTTAGGAGACTCACGAAAACAGCGGAACGCTTTTAACTAGAAACGACAGGGGCATTTCTACAGTATACATTCACAAATCGTAACTTCTGAAAACCAAGTTCAAAACAGGCTAGTTTAGTAAGAGGCTGTGAAACCTCTTTGGCTTATATATAAACCTACCATAGAGCAAGCTAAGGCCTCCCGGAACTCTTCCTTTGTTTGTGTAAGATCATAGCTTTTCATAATTACAATCTCTGTCATACTAATCCGTAAAATAGTAGTAAAATAATTGTAGCGTATATCCTGCCTCCCATATAGTCCACACTATAATAGTCATTGGTTATATATATGGTCATGAAAACTACGGTACAACTGTAGTCACCGAGGCCACATGTGCTGGTCGACAGCCAAAGAAATATGGAAACACGTATGCTTGTGATGGCACATTCAACTTGCTTCAAGACATCTATCATACATGTTCAAGGTAAGGGGAAAACAACGGTATCTTTATTGGTAGCAGTGTTCCTTGAAAACAGATTCACCGAAACGAAATAACTGAAGCGTTATTAATATACTATTTTCTCTGTACCCCCCCCCCCCCACTCGAAGAGCGCCTCAACTTGCGTCGTTCACGATTTTAAAAACTAAGCTAGGATTTCATAAGTACAGATGCGTTTGGTAGCCATGGCAAAACTCTTATCGCTTCAAGTAGCGACGACATTTCCTTATGAGATAACTCTATAATATGACCCTTGTCCCTTTTAATACGAAAAGCACGATCAACGATATCAAAGAAATATGGAAACACGTATGCTTGTGATGGCACGTTCAACTTGCTTCAAGTCATCTATCATACGTGTTCAAGGTAAGGGGAAAACAATGGTATCTTTATTAGTAGCAGTGAATTTTGATGTGGACTCATTTTGCTGATGTTCCATAATTGCAGGACGATAATATTATTCAAAGTCATAGGGTTTCCGTTTTCTTTAAATTAAGCTGAGTGTGGTGTCTGAGTTAAGTTGTGCATCAATTGTTTCACGATTAGCAAGCAATCGTTAAAGTACCGGTAGTAAAGAGGAAACTTTCAAATCTGAAAAAACATGTTTATGACACTTAATACACTATATCGTTATATTGAATTAAGTTTATTTACCTGTTTCGCCTGGTGGTCCTCTGTGATATCCGCGTAGTAAACCCATGACGCTTCAATCCATCCAGGAAGATTCTCCTGCGCATGCGTATTGTAATCTTTCAGAAATTTCGCTGCATCCTCTTCATCCGTACCATAGGATAGGTTGACGAAGGTACAAAACGTGATTCCAGTAAGCGCGAAGAGCTTAATTTAAAGAACGAAGGAAAATCGAAGTATGAGTAGAACCAATTACTTTTTCTTGCCAAAGGAAACTTTAATAATCTACTTATTTCCCCTATGCTGTAGTGATGTTCAATACAAATGTTAAGGAATGCAGGTCCAATTTGGTCAGCAGTGGTTAACGAAATGTTATCGCCTCATTTTGGTCTGGCTTAAAATGCCCTATTTACATATTAACCGTTCAATTATTACTATTAGCTTATAGGCCTACTTTACATATTGTTACAAACAAACGAACGAAAATGCAGCTGGTTACAAATGCAGCTGGTTACAAACTATCCTCGGCCTCGTAAAGTGTGGTCAGTGCAGTCACGGAAGTGGTGATTTAGGCCAAGGGATCATGGTGCCCTTGACTAAAAGCCCACGAATCGCTTTCACGTTTTCACCTGCACTGGCGGGTACAGAACGAATTTATGCGGGAGCTAAGTTCCCCTCATTCAGAATTTTTTACTCTAAGGGTGGTCTGGGAAAGGTTTGGTGCTCAATACAAAATGGTGCTACTGTTTTTGTTCAAAGAAGTTCCCTTGTTTAGGTTTGCCCGATATTTACGTATGACCCCGGCTCCGTCTGCCCCCCTTCTTCAGTTAAAGAAAAAGTAATATGTTGAGAGGTACGGTACGCTAAATGCAAAATGTTGCCATGCTTGATTAAGTTATTAAACATTAACTTTAATATGTTTCACGCCAAAGTACCGAGGCTAGTATGTGGAAGTCATATTGCTGGAATTCTAGTTAGGTGTGGGAGGTCGGGGTGGTGTGGGGTCGTGTGGTGGGCCGGAAGAGGAGTTAACGTACTTGCATACTGTCCAATTAAAATACGGTAGTATACCTACGTAGGTCGTGCACGGGTGCGGTATATCACCCCTACCTTCGCACTTAACCGTGGTGATAACTAATCTAATTGCAGTCTACAAATGGATAAGGGAAGCCTCCTATATCGAACTATATGAGTAAGTACATGTTGATAATAATCGTAGTGCCAACGTTTCATGGTCTTTCAAATAGGCACTCGAATAGAACACGCAATGTGACATGAAGATGGGGGGGGGGGGGGAGTTCACCCTCTGCTTCCCGTCCTGTTCGAGACAATTTTATAGCCTAGAGCCTTACTAATAGCCAAGCCTAAGCTGGACGTGTAGGCCTAAGTAAGTTCCCATTCAGTAACCTATCCTCACTTATCCGGAACATATATTCCCCGTCTAAAGTTCCTTAGTTATGGGGAAATACATTTTGTATATAGGCATATATATATATAGCACAGTATAAAGTCACTTCAATATCATGAACGATGGAGCTGCGGCCTTCTACTTTAATATCGCGCGGGAATTGAGAAGTACCATTAAGAATGCTCGTCTTAGTTCTCTTACCTTGTACAAAGAATAGTAGGACCCCATCCTTTCTTCAAAGAGTATATAGTTCAGTGGATAGTTCTCGGATACCCCACTCTGCTGTATGATCATAACAGGACCTCACTCGAACTCATAGAAGATTGCTAAGTTTACCTTTCACTTCTCCATCTGTAGCCTCTTCTATTTACAGTCGAAATATTATCTGAGATAGCCAAAGTTCAAAGAGGCCGAGGAGATTCATATGCAGTTTTATCGATAGTTAATATGAGTTTTGCCCAACATCAGGACGTTTAGTTGAATTTCACACGAAGAACGAAGTACGAACAATTTGCTTTAGTTATGTAAAGAGTTGAATTACTTGGCAACAATTCTGCTTTCTGCATACAAGGAGAGTTCAAAAACTCACTAGTACCATGCAAGTAGACAAGTTTAATTCGTAATAAGAAATTATTAATTTGTAGTAACAAAATATTAATTTGTAATAACAAATTGTTCAAGAACATTTTTTTTTCATTTTCAAGAACAAATCATTGAATTGTAATAACACATTATTAATTTGTGATAACAATTTAACTATAATCAGGCAGGTGTTATTTAGGCAAAATATCATCAGTCCGGGATGAAATTTGCTGCCGTAAAGTTAACTAAATTTGCTATCCGTGTTAATTCTGTTCAGTTTAATCACCTGTTTTCAATCTTGTTTTGTTACTTTTCCTATAATTTTGAGGTCAGAGGTCAGGCCCGTCAGGCTGGGTATACCTAGTTTGGCTTTACGACGATTAAGGACCGGGGTGGGAAGGATACGGTACTGTAGCAGATATTCTAATGCCCTTTTACATATGCATGAATGTGTGACCCTTCTGGCATGTTGAATTGAGGTAATCCTCAAAGAGTAGCTATAGCATACATATTAATGAGTGGGCGGGGCTTGAGGTAAACTCTACGTCACTATAGGTCCGATATTCTTCAGACGGTATGACGGTGTCGATAGGTGTCATAGAGCATATCATGCCCTAGATCATGCAGTTAACTTGAATCGTTATTATGCCACGAAAGGAGAGAGAAAAGCCTCTCAAATGGTCTTCCGCGAAGATGTTGTAAATCATGTTGTCGGCTCATATTGGACCACTGCGAAGTCAAACGCTATTGATTGATAATCAGATGAAAGTCCAACTTTCTTTGTACTTGGCACCAAAGTGGGTTTATAATTTAATCATGCAATAGGCACTATGTCATGCAAATATTTGATTTGATTTTAATTCGTTGATTAAATTCAACTTCCTGTCATGCATAAATTGAATAGCGGAAAGTAGCGTCTCTCGAGCTCGGAATTCTCGCAGATGTACTACCGTATATATTTGACTTTGTGACATTGAAAGTAGCAAAGCGATGCTGAAAAGAACTTTGATTGACCATTCACGAGCTGGCCGTCCTATCAGTCATGAATGCTTGATAGTGGCAGTTGCTGCATCCGTACTGATTCGCTTGACATTATGAGAGGCATATTCACACGGTGGAAACAATCGGTTGCAAGTCATTTTAGTGAAAACGTTGTTGATGGCATTTATTTAAAACAATTGGTACTGTAAGTTATATTAAATTTATATAAAATTGACCAATATTCCTCTAGTTGATGTGACCTCTGCCATGGGCATGTCCAGTAGAACAAAGTGGGAATGGGTGTGATGGTGGGCGTGGGGGGGGGGGGGTTATGGGGATGATT
>JAODAG010216770.1:0-13604 GCA_027574785.1 Orphnurgus asper | reverse complement strand
CATTTCAGTTTCGTTCGATATTCCCCCAATAAATTCATATACAATTTATAAATATGATTATAACAGTGATAAGTCATGTTACATATAAGATTCCAAACAGTCAAAAGGGATTATTCAAATTTACAAAACTATTTCCAAAAATTAAATAAGTAAAATGTAAATCATATACCGGATTCTACGATTTCATCTTGAACAAACTTCGCAATTGTGTATATAAATGGGTCCGTAAAGAGTAGTATTCTATATTTTGGCGAATTGTAAATTTATTAATTGATATTTTGTATTCGTGCAACGTAATGTCTTTATTTTTTATGGAGAGGGTGATTTCCATATGAAGAGGGTGATTTTCTTCGAAGATGTTTCTTGATAGTCTGACAAAATAATTTCTTACGGGAGCATTTACTCTATCAAGGAGCACCTTCAATTGGTGATTTTTGCTCCAAATTTTAAGAAACATCTATTCCTGTTTTTTTCTTTGCAAATAGAAAATGATACCACACTGCAATAGCAAGAGAGAACAATGTGGATGGAGTGAAACCTTACACCAATTAAGTACATGGCTTGATAAGTACTTGATAAGTAATTGCATATTCATTTATGGAAGGGAAGTCCAAGGAGACCTATCCTTTGTTTAGAATTGAATAGTTAAAAAGTTAGAGTAACATGTAAAGTCGCAGTTTGTCCTTAAAATTTATATAAGTTTCAATTGTAAAATATCGGAAATCTCAGGGAATCTTCGTCCCCTGAAGGTTACCGCCCTGTTAAATACATTCACGTTTTTAGACACCACAACCCAATTTGTTTTCCCCAGATTATTTTACACCACCTCAGTCGACTCGAGGCAGCTTTACAAGCTCCCCAGCAACTCCAAGTATCTTGGTTGATGATAGAGACAATAGATAGAAGAAGTTAGAGGTTATCAAGCATAACAACTGACAAAAGCTCGTGTGTTCAAATTGATGATTATATATCATGACCGTACATATGAATATTCCCTAGTCTTTGTTGGCATTAAGCTAGTTCTAACTTAGCCAACAATTAACTTAAAATTACAACTAGACACGGTAATAAAAAGGCCGGTATAGAAATAAGGCCTACCGAGGTTTTCTACTATATGCCGAGGCGAATGTTTAAGTAATTTACCTTAGCTTCATGCATGTAATACCTATACAGACTGTTGTTAACGTCTAAGACTATTATTTAACTTGAAACGTTGCAATACAGCATTGGCTATACCTAACATGCTTGGGTTTATGCTAAACTATTGAGGCTAACATTATTTAGCTCCAGAAGTTAGGGTGAGTTTGCAATAATTTCTGACCGTAGTTCAAGTGTATGGTATGCAGTCAACTAAGTGACTAACGTACCGACGAAGGAAGACTGCGATGCTTGGGTGTTCCTTCTTTCTTCTTCCTTTCTACAGGATCATTGGTGAGGATTTCCCTTAACCTTTCATTTATTTCCACTATACTAAAATAGACTAGTTGTACTGTCTAGGATCGGCTTCAAATCATTTGTTACCAATCTAGCCTAGGCAATTTTGTGTCATAGGTTAATCAAATAGCCTTATTCAATTGTAATTTAGTTTACAACGTATCTTTTAGAATAATTTGCAGGAAGATTTTCCAGGTTAACTTGTCCATTGGGTAATAATTACGTAAAGTCAATGTCATGAAAATCGTTCATGATTTGAATTAATAACATGGGTAGAATCACACTGAAAATAATCAAGAGGCAGGCAACATATTGTGCAAGGAACGATAAACAAACGAACCAATATTTAAATTTATGAGATCGGATAACTTGAGTAAATTTAAAGCTTTAAATAAACGTTTATGTGGTCACATACTTGAGTATGTGTGATATAATCTTTTCTGAAGAGTTATTCATGTGGCATTTACTAGTACCTGACCACACAGTACAGCAATAAGTAAGGTGTGGTAAAAATAAAGATTGTTAGAGTGATCGAAGTACTGTTACCTGTAGGAAATGTTTTAATTTCGATAAGATACTAACGCCCTTGTCACATGCAATCAATATTATCACTCCATGTAAGTTTACTGTCAATATGTACACCTAAGAACTTCACGTGCTCTATTCTGTGTAGTGTTTTACCATTAATAACGATACTGATGGTTAGTTTTGTATTGAGGAACATATTTCTGAATTCAGAACGATTACCATTGGCAGATGTAAACTGTGGCCTATTGGAGAGATAACTACTAGGGTAATTCACAATAAAGCAGTTTTAGGGTATCGAATGCCTTTGATATATCAAAGAATATTTTAGAAAATGGGAAGCGATATTTAAAGCGTCCTCGTCAGAGGAAACAAGAAAATCGATGGTTGGTTCTTTATGTTTCAAAGGGATTGTCCAATATAGTAACAACATCAAAGCCATTAGCGATTTGTACAGATCGGTGCATCTATCGACTTAATTACATAATCTGTTTTTTTATTTTGTATAAAATATCATTTATTATGGCCCACGTTTTACTGGAACCATGTTTACATGCATCAAATTTCAAATGTCGTTTGTTTTGCAATGCTCCCGATGTTTCCATATTCCCGATAGTTTGATAAAATAATATAATTTTGATATAGTTTTAATTTAAAATTTTCTTGATGGAAGTGATAATGCCAGAAAAATATCCATGGCTGCATTTTTGCCGGTCGTTTTCTTTACTAATCTGCATTAGTGGGAAAGACGTTTCATAATGAACTTTTAAATAGAGTGCAGAAAGTATAAACTTGATCCCAGTTAGTAGTACGAATCTGTGTATTAAAACCATTACTATTCTCATCAGAGTAATTAAACTTGATCCCAGTTAGTAGTACGAATCACTGTAGTAAAAAAAATCTCATCAGAGTAATTAGGAATTACAATACCATCAGTAGTAGACTTACAATTAATTTGATAAACGTATTTAAAAACACAGCAAATGTAGTTACTAAGATCGGTTTGTCACATGATCAATCATGATTAATCAATCATTAAATGAAACATTAGTAAGAATATTGTCAGTTAGCGAGACCGGATGATTATTTATCCCGGTTGGCTTAGAAATGGTTGGATAAAAGCCGCTTGCAATTACATGATCTACGAAGTCATGTTTCTGATGTAACATTAAAATCACCCATTATAATAACAAGTCTTGTTTCAGTCACCTATTTATGTTTACAGTTTATTCATGGGAGTGTATAAATACATTGAATGATACAATACTGTTATTTGGTGGGTGGTAGACAATGTCAATTATAACATTTCCTCCCAACTTAGTATTATTAAGTTCGATAAAACACTTTCGATATCATTGTTATAAATGCTAGGATCAGAACGACTGTGAAAGTTATAGTCTTTCCGTTGGTCTATTCCGTGAGCATTTTCCACCACGGGATCGAAGTTCATGTGATCATTAAGTCGCCGTTTAAGTTTAGTCGAGGTTTTCTGGGTTACCTCCAAATCGTAGGTTGAAGCTCATAGCATATCTCTCTTTAGTTGAGCGTCCGCGAGATCGTCCTGCGTTCTTCCAACAGTAGTCGATTTCTTCGAAATTGCACAATAATTTCATAATAGTAGGATTCGTTTGTTTTGTGGCACTTAGGTGGTGTCATGACTGTTTCCAACATATATGATGCAGTGACAATACTTTTATGATGACTGTAATATAACTGTAAAAGAGACGACTTGAGCAATACAAACTAGTGAAAACAGACAGGGATTGAGATGCCTTGTCAGCATGTTATCAACGTGCTAGATGCCACATGAACAGTCCTAAGAGTAAAATAGTCGATTCTGGCACTATACTTTATACCCCATAGTCTTTTTAAGGGGCCTTTAATGCAGGACTATATAAATCATGTACAAAGACGTTTAGTTCTTGCTGAGACAATTGTTTCTCTCGGGGAGAGAACATTAACTAAAACATTAACTAAAACGTCTTGAATCACACATCGCGCAAATCTTCCGACGTTGTCGATGACATCATCATTATAATACGAAGACGTATGTGGCTGTCATAATTTATAACAAACTGGTGGCCAGAGCAATGAAGCAATGGAAGCTTCATAAAGTGGTCTATGATGCTGCTCGACAAATTGTCGATGTACGTTTCCTCAGAGTTTTATTTATGCCATATATACAGACACAAAAAGTAATACATCACTCCCAACTGTAGCTCATTAATTCCTTCCTTTCTCCCAGCCCTTTTAATTTCCGACAAACCCTACAAATTCCCTATAGTTCCGCCCTACTGTCCTACCTCGTGCCCAACGTTCAACCTCTTCAATTAAAGTCAGTTTATTCCATTTACCATATCCCTCCTTCCCCCACCCATTCTGCTATTCTAACCCAGCTATTCCCTCCCGATTATTGCATTTCCCAGTTGTGTCTCTCTGTATCATTCAGTTCAGTCAAATATTCCCATTTACCAAAATCGCAGTCTCTTGATGTCTCCTACTCTCATGTACTCATCCCCAATTTCCAATCTCACCCCACTCCCCCGCCCCCAATATTTCCTTTTATCCTGTAGTCCTGCATCTTCATCTATCCCATCACTTCCAAGAAAATTCCTCTAATTCTTCACCCTTCCCTATATACCGTAATCCAACCCCTACATATTTCACCATCTATCCCCTCCCTTTGTCCTTGCTGCAACCCTAATTTTATTCCCAGGCTCCTCGAATATCTGCCAGGCCCTACCAACAATTTTAGTATAAATTATCATCCATTCAAATGAGCACCCCAAAGAGTTACGAACTTGCCCTTCCGTCATAACCAGCAGTTTTTGATGCGTCCTATATCAATATCATGAAACCTTTGTTCAGCCAGACATGGAAGTATGCTATATGCGCACAGAACTAGCATCTCTAAATGTGACCCTCTCATTACATTTGCTAAAACATCGAGTTTATAAGCCGACGCCTTGTTCGTGTTCTTTTCATCGCGAAATGAAAGTTTCCTCAGTGTAATATGTGATCAGATATGTGATTATTTGAATTGTGCGTTTTATTAAGCACAAGTTTAAACATCATCAATGTTAGGAGTTTGAAGTTGAAAGGTTCAAACAAATGGTTCATATTAACTGCTCGACGGTCCATGGGACAATTGCAACAGGGACTATTCGTTGTCCAATAGGAACCAAACTTTCAGCAATTACCTAGAAAGAATTATTGTTTACAAAGATTAATTACACATACTAAAAAACTAACCCCACATTCTTCAATTATCTCACCTTTCGTTTCCATTTACTTAGCTCTACCCAACTATCCCTCCCAACTCTACGCATAATATAATGTAATTATGTTATAAAACTAGGAATACATTAGACTAACAAGGTTATCAATATCCTAAACAATAACCACTAACATATACAAATCATAACGAGTGCCACAGCGGTGCACGAACGGGCCGCAAAGTAACGTTTGAAACGAAGAAATTCGGACTAAGTATGTGTAAAATGACTTCTAAACAGCGTCAAAACGTTCGAAAAAGTATTCATCGATGTCGTATTCTTAATGCTACATCTTGGATTCTCTGTTGAAGTTAAGCTCAGTACAGTTGTGTCCTGCATAAGTACTAGTACTATACTCGGTTAGCCATAGGTATACTGTGTAATTAATATATGCAAAATACACAAATTCGGTATAAGCTAAGCATTTGTACATACTGGGCCTTATTTGCCCAAAAGTTGATATATGCAATTATGCTGTGTGAATGATACTAATTAGGGCGTGTGAATGATACTAATTAGGGACATTTAAAATGTGGCAAGCGAGTGCATTGGATTGGTGACTTACAGTAACAACAAATAAGTGTGATTTATCATAGAATGTAGCTGTTACTTTTTCACAAGGCTACATATTTAGTACTTGTTTTGTAAACATGGGCAAGAGATACGCTTAGCTAAGTAGGATTGTGTTGTCGGAGAAGTGGTTATTATATATACTGTGGTTATTGGACTGCCAATTTATTTTCTTGCATTCTCACAAGAAAATGACACCATGGTATTCAATACATGGTGGCAATTATATATAAATGTTGCTATACGTCATGATATACTTATCATGACGTATAACAACTACCTGACATCGTTGGTTTACCAACGAAATAAACTTATTCATACATAAGTGAGTCACAATGTACAGTACTATAGGCCTATATATCATACAGTATAGTACATATCACTGCTTACTGTATGTGTTCGAAACAGACCTAGTTCTTGAAAGGTCAAAACTTCTTCCTGCTATGTGATAAATTACTCCAATAATATATATAAAGGAAATAACTGAAATGATCTCTCACTCTATTAACGTTTTATAGTATGCTTCATCCAGTGTAGCCACGTTCAACAAAATATTTCGGACACATCTCGAATGACGATTTTGTGGTTGCAATTGCTCAAGAGGAAGTGCCTAATTCATACTGTTTTTTTCTTTTCCTTACTCTGAACGATTTTCACAGAGGGAAGATTGCTGACAACATTAGCACGGTATCCCCGTAAAGGTGGTGATACCATATAATAATCGATGGAATGTTTATCATATGAGTATTGATGTATATTAAATAAGACAAGTAACTACTGTCCATGGGTTGTATTAAGACCTGGATATCAAACCTTTTGGTAACCACAAATTGGAGGGACTTGCTTACCTTCCCAAATCTGGCCCGCCAGATCATAATATCGTGTGTGCGTGTGTGTTTGTGAAGACAAAAAACGTACCGTTTTGATTCCCGCATTCATGATATCAAATAATAGGCCTATACAGTAATGCAGTATAGTATGGAAACAAAGATATACTGTACATTATGCTAAATCCTCAATTCCATCACAATAGAAGTATGTTATGATACATAATACCTGCTTCAAACGTAAATTATATATTGTTGCCCGATTTGGCGCGGGGAACATATAACAAAAAGCCTGGTAAGATGTGCAGCAAAACAAACTTAGGCTAATTGGTGGACTTTTCTCTTTATTAATGTACAGGTATGCCTTACAAGAATATAAATTCCGCCTCGGTGCATAAACAAGTTTTTTCTTGACCGAGAAGGATGGAACCTTGTGCCGCAGGCACCGAATAGAGCATACGGTATATTAGTGTTGGGAAAGTGAGGGGAGACTATAACCTCTAAAGCACCGTAGCAGTTGATAAATATAGATTATGTAGTATTCAGCTTAGCCCAGTTACGCTGATGAAAAGAGAGGGCTCAAATTGTATTCAATTCAACTTCTTCCTTTGAGTTTTTTTATTGTCCCAACCAAACTCCATCAGTAATTGTTGGTACTTGTTATTATACTGCGATTATACCAGCACTTAATACCTGGTTCTTATGGTTCTGACGTGTACCAAAGTTTAATTACGTAACATTTCCGTCAAGCACCTGCAATTTTGAAAGCATGTCTGAAAAGTGTTGGATACATTGCACTTCCACATCGTCTTTTATCTTGCTAAACTTTGTGTTACTCTTTTCGGAACACATTGGAATTTGCTTGAGTTGATGGTATATGCTTGGGTACTCTGTGTTCCTGCATGATCGCAAACATGAAGCAATAATATAGAACTTAAATAAATCCAGTACATACAGATTAGTAACATGAAGTACACGTTGAGATCCTAGAAGCGCCATGCAAGGATATACATACTAGGATGTCGGTACGGTAAAATAAATGAATTAGAAGTGTCACTCTTCCTTAACAAATATATATTTAACATCATGTAGTTCTTCAACGTTCGGCTTCCTTCCCCAATCCCACTAATTTACTTAATCACTTGTATCCTCCTTCCTCTAATTACTTTATGTACATCAATAAAGCTTCATAATTATATTTGATTACATTCATAACATAATTATTGTTCCAACACAATATAATATTGCAGAGTTAACATTCATTTTACATAGTAATTAGTCCCCTAAATATTCCAGCCACAGTAAGATCATTTCCAGCTTTGGTTTTGGTGTGGAATGGTGAAACTGTTACTATCCTCAGAGACTTTTGAATTCAACTAGTGTGAGTTGGGTTATTGGTTAACATTATAGTTAATATTGGTTAACATATCTTGCGTGAAATTGTAGTCAACATAAAGTGAAAACCACTATGGAGTAAGTCCTCTTGATGAATAGAATATAATTAGTAGACCACAATGTGCCTGATTGAATAGGTTTTTAGGAGCCTTTTGCACCAACTTTATATTGCTAAAATCACTCATGGCTGAAATTAAATGTAAAATTACATTTAAGTATGCCTAAAGGCTGTGTTCACTTAATTACTTCAAATGTTTGCACGACATAGATGTGCCAATTGCCTATCAGCACTTTCGAGCTAGGTATGAAGAAAGTTTGACAATCCCCTATAATTGGATGCAAATTACACGAAAACAATGGTAATAGTTTAGACTCATGTTGTATATTGGTCTTTGTCGTAATTCCGAATATCTCAAGAGAATAAATCATGTAAATATGCTTTGAGTAAAATAATATGCAACTGTTTGTTTTCACCGCATGGATATAATGTACAACCTAACGTATATAATAATGAGTGTATTGTAGTTAACGATAGAATGCTATTGCAGTTATCTTCACTCTTCCCCCTTTCTGCTCAAAACAGTTGTATTCCTTTCAATATTTTAGCAGTTTACACTTTTAAAGAATGCTACCTCATTTGAGTGGATAAGGGTCACTTCATGATCCAGTTGAAATGCCTAGCTTGATGGGAAGTAGCTGCAAGTAGAGGAAATTATTTCAGTTAATAATTCATTGGGTAAACCAGAATACGTAACTACATCGAAGTTCAAATAACCTATGTACACCCATCGCCTTTCAAGAAAATATCTAAGGCTTTCTTCAAAGTAGTGTCTAGTCAGTCTATGCTACCATACCCACACACCAATTTTACTGCGTAGAAGAGAGCTCTGCACTCAAATATACAGTAAGTAACCATAATATCTCTTTGAAGTAATCTTCGAGATATTATAATGGTAAGTTGGGTCACCTCTAACCACTTCCCACATGCACACCCCTTCATCCGTCCACACTCTCTTTATTATCTATATGAATTTGATGCTTTATTTCGGTCAAACATAGGCTATAGACTATATTAAACTGTCAAACTAATTAATATGCAAATGACTCGGTCTAAGTCTTGGTCTCGGGTTCAAGGACTCGGGGTCTCGAACCCGAGACCGCAAAAATCTAAGTTGCTAAATATACACTTTCACAAAAGGTTTCGACTTTTGGGATCAATATGAAGCTCTGATGTCGCATGTCTGTTCCAAGTTCACTGTTGGTCCAACTTCATAATTAATTTCTCGAACACAGCTTGTCGGAATCGAATGCAAATTTCACTGGAATGCTTAGAATCACGACAGAAAAAAATTACCTCTGAACTATTCTTTTAACGTTAATAAGTTTATATAATCAACATAATTTATGTAATTTATGCATAGGCCACATGTACTTTTAAGTCAGCCTTCAATCTTGTTCAACGTTTTCTATTAATGTCTTAACTTCTAACTGTATTGTATAATGTTTAATGTTACATGATTTGAATAATACTGTGTACAAAAGAAAATACTGGCGATAGGTTCGGACTGAATGATTTTGCTGGACTCGGTGACTCGACTTGGACTCGGATTGAGTTGGACTCGGCCTCGACTTGGTCTCGGATCCAAGGGACTCAGTCTTGGTCTCGGATGCTGAGGACTCGGTCACTGTACAATATTCTACATTAATAACATTCATTGCATTAAGCATGGAGTTGTTATTTAGACAACTCCCTGCATTAAATAAATCAAGCTCATTCTATACTCGCTCACTCGAGATAGTAAACTCCAGTATCTATCTACCAAGCATTCATTCAGTAATATATCAATAAACAGTCTTCCCATTTATATTGTTCTCCAACTATATGTTGGATCTCATTAGGATTGTGGCATACAGTATATGATCGTTCCCACTATGTCGGGATTGCTGTTTAGTCGATCATCCTCTCCCATGTACATTCGAAATGAATGTCTATTCTTTTGCCCATTGTCGTTCTCCTTTACATATGACTTCTGTAACGCATTGTAGCTACCGTACAATCCCACGAGTTGCGGCTTCAGCTGTTGAATGTATGTATTCTTCACGTTATTCATTGTTTGTCTAACAACTGCCTTTATTCACGACAAGACACAACTCCTCCATCTAATACTATCTCCCCATCGTTTTGAATTTTGGTTGATCAATTCAACCTCATTCTTGACGTTCAATATTATAAACATATTATCAAGTGACTAATGGCAGCAATTGTCACACGCCAAATATTGGTGACTTACGTAAACAGATCACTATCGGGATGATTGTAAAGCTGCCATGCAAAGCCTTTATGTTTCCTCCTCATCATCATCCAAGGATTACTGTTGTAATTTACTCTCTGGAATCCTCCGATATCAAATATATCGTTTTGCAGTTGCTCCAAAATTAAGCAGAGAGCATGTTTCACCGGTTCTCGCTGATCTGCACTGGATTCCATGTCATCTTTGGATACAATATCAAATCATTACATACACCATGCATTCTACCTTCTTTACATCATACACAGTTATATACCACGCCGAACAGCCGCAGGTCAACGGCTAAGATTTGGAGACCTACTTTTCTACCATCTACCAAGAAAAGCCAACAACAAAGAAAGAACATCTATATATCTATATATATTTATATGCGCGTATGTTCAAATACATGTGTTAACACATGTGTTAAATCTTTGTGCTTACATATGCCACCTTGTGCTAAAATTTTGATTGCTTGCTCTTTCCTCAAACGACTGAACAATTGAGTCTGTGTAAACGCTAGAACGCTAGACAAACATCCCACCAGACCGATGGCGTATGCAGCCATATCGTCAGCGATCTCCGGGTTTCCCCATATTTCTCCATACTTCTCCAGATTTCTCCATACTTCTCCATTTTCCATATGTCTCGTAAACTCCTAATTCCAGCGCAGAAAGATGAAGCCATTTAGCCACTCTGTACATTTGCGGTTCCTTAGAGTTGTCACGTTCAACAATTCCCCTACTATAGCTCAACATATTTCTGTTTTAACACGAGTGGCTTCCAAAAGCCACTGTATTTTAACATGTGTCGGAGTGTTAAACACAGATGCATATGTATTCTTTACACCGTCCTTTTAAATAAAACAGGAGAGGCTTTCGGCACGGGTGACACATTGTCACAATGCTATTTCGATCCTATTTCCTATTGTTGATCCATACAGTGTGTACGGTATATATCAATCATGATACAAACTTAATAATAATATTATAAAGATATGTCAATTTTATTAACTTGTGTCATTGAACAATGGGGTGAGGGACATGAGAGTGGGGACACTAACATGTGCAGTGGGTTGTATGGGAACTAGGTATGGGAGTGTCCATGCACCAGTCTAAAGTCCTTTGCATTGCTCCTACGTGAATATGCAGAGATAGCAACAAAGTCAAAAGTTCTTATTACTATTGTCTTTACTCATAATATTATAAAACCTAACTTGACATTATGCAAAATCCGGGGATCGGACTCTCTAGATAGACCCAGAGATGACAATGATGAGATATGGATACTGGCCACTGTCATTGCTGAACAAATTAACTGTAAGTCGGTCGGTGGATATACCGCTGAGCCCAGCTAGCAAGTACCAAAATCTAACTTCATGACCAAATCAATGATACAAGCATGGGACAAATAGTTTATCACTGACTTATTTAATCAAAGCTGTCATAATTGAACGTTCGTGATGGCGTGTTGGTTACCAAATTGTAACTTTTGTGTAAATATGTAACAGGTAAAGAATTAGGGAATAGAAATCTCAGGCTTATATTGCTACGATTTCTATAATTAGCTTTGTGTAAACTAATACTGTGCTAGATTAAATACTGTGCTATGTTTGATATTTTCGAGGTATCATCCGTCAGTATACGGCCGCGGTCTCCCTGTGTAGGCCTACTCATCCGTTGTAGCGGACGGTTTGTTGAGCATGTCTTCTGCCAAACATATATAGACTAAATATTTGTAAAGATTCTCTGGTCAGAGAACCTCCACGTCCGGCTATTATAATGGAATATTGGATAATGTATGCACATATTTGGAGAGAAATTGAGGAACAATAGAAAGATTTGCAACCTTAATAAATGGTATTTTGTTATGGATATGTATATAGTAGTATATGATAGGTACAGTGAAAATATAACTCGTCCCAATGATCACTTTGTGATTTTTCTATCAAATTGGGGGGGATTTAGTGGACAATTCTAGTGCACCATCCCCGTCTCCTCCCGTGGATTTTTGACGTCATTAACTGTTCCTTAAACATGATGAATAGGAAAAGGGAACAGATCCATTCTAAAGAAACTTCGTAGCGGTGTGCAGTAGTTAATGGAAAATGTGTAACCATTTCAGAGAAAAGGGGCATTCCCTCTAATGACACTATCCAATGACATTCACGAAACTAGTACTTGAAAGCTTGGATTCCAGGAAAGTCAACCCCTTCCAATAAAGAACATTATGAATTAAGTACAACCATAATGATATTTCGATCGACAAGAAATTTAATTTGCATACTCAACTCAGCCGTCGGATTTTATTTTTAGTAAAAGTCTTCAATGTATTTTTATGCATATTTACTTGAAAGGGAATTATTGCAATAAACCATGATTACACCAAATTATCTTATGTGATACGAGGGGATCAACAACGGAATTAAATATATGAATAGTAGCTTTCAAAACGTAAGCAGAAACAACAACTTCAATAAAAGCGTCATTTCGACACCCAACTAGACCAAATATACAATTTCAACATTAAAATGAGTTCCCTTCAGTTAAAGACTTTGATCTCATTTTAAGGATTGTATGGTTGGTGTTTACTATTGATAGGCTTGACCATTGATGAACATTTAGGGGTGAAATAAGCCCTGACAACCTACCTATTATATATGGTTCAACGAGCTAAACCATACATTATAAAGCATTATAAAACACACATTTATGCAAAGTGTACAAATTTGCTCCAAAAACACGGCACGGCCGAAATTCAGTTCTTCCCCCGGAACTTTCCTTCTTTTAAATTCAAGCAAATACACAACTCTACGGAATCTGCATTGTACATTAAGCTACAGCGCCAACGTTTTAATGACTTTAGTGACTGTACGGTCAACGGCGAGGGGAGTGTTTTAATCGCCGTACAAGCACAAGTAACACAATATATTTTCATAATATTTACATTACAAAACGAATAAAAGAAACCATATGTAGTCATATTTAACGACTTGATATTGAAATTGTTCATACCAGTGATATTATGTATGAAATGGTACCTAATCGTAAACCTGCAAAGGCAATTATTTGAGCTAGTTATATTAACGTAGGAACCCCTATAGTTCCGTTATTATAAGAATGTATCTTGCATTAACACCAATGCTTGGGTTGTGAAAATTCCCAGGTAATGCCGCACCAACAGCAAACCATATGTAATGTAAACATATGACTATCTATCCATCTATCCATCAATCCACCTATCCATCTAACCATCTCTCTATCTCTCTCTCTCTATATATATATATATAT